>VXAC01004866.1:0-12450 GCA_013399225.1 Rhipidura dahli
CACAGGGGATTTTGTCTATTTTGGTGTTGCGGGTAGAAAATCGCAAAGGCTGAATGCTTGAATTCTTGTTGTTGTTTATTTATCTTATCAGCACAAAGCAATGGTGCAGGAGAGCAGTAGCAGAACCAGAGGAAGACGAAGAAGAATAATGATGGCTCCTTCTCTTTTGAGCTCTTTTTATGGCATAGCTAATGTAACTTATGGTTTATAGATTTAAACCAATGTCCATGAAACAGATCTATTCCTAACATCACAAATGCTGTAAGGTTTGTCCAATACTTTTTCAGGAGAACATGGATTCATGGGTAGAAGAAAGGAAGAAAGAATTTTAGCTGCATCACTCCACCATTTTGTGTTTTATCTCTTATCAGNTCAGGAGAACATGGATTCATGGGTAGAAGAAAGGAAGAAAGAATTTTAGCTGCATCACTCCACCATTTTGTGTTTTATCTCTTATCAGCCTACTTTACAAATTCTAATAACCTTCACCTTTTCACCCTGTGAGAATCTATATACTATGTTCTAACTCAGACTTCAGTAGATGTAACATTTCCAGAAGTGTTGGGAGATTATTGCAGGGCCTTGAATCACAATTAGACCTGTACAGGGGGGTATAAATTATTTCTGAGGGTCTTGCAGCTGACCCAGGGTCAGGTTTTACAGATGGCTAAAGGCCAGGGGCAGCAGGTAATCTGAGATCAGGTTGAGAGAAGCTCATTTCCTGATCTCTAATATTTGGCTTTATCTCAGATACATCAGGCAAACAAACACTCTCCCCTTTCTGGCCTCCAACAAGGGGAGATTTAAGCTGGATATCAGGAAGAGGTTTTTCACCCAGAGGGTGGTTGAGCCCTGGAACAGGCTTTCCAGGGAAGTGGTCACGTCATCACACCTGCCTGTGTACAAGATGTGTTTGTACAATACTCTCAGGCACATGGTGGGATTTTGGGGGCTGTACTGGGCATGGCCAGAAGTCGGATTCGATGATCCTGATGGGTCCCTTCCAACTCAGCATCCTCTGTGATTCTGTGAGATCATATTTGGAAGTAGGGGCTTCCAGGCCCTGGTTTGTTGCAGGATTTTTTCTCCAGTGCTGGTGCAAAAGCTGACCTCTTGACCAACTCAAGTCGGTTGGAAAAGGTGACCTTGTCCCAGTGCCATACCTCAGTTGCATGATAACTGTGCTGTGAGAACTGCTTAGGCATGGGGGGTATTTGGAATCTCCCTCAGACAGACTGAATTCCCCTGATACTGCCTCCTCTAGGAACCTAAAACCTATTTTAGATTTCACCCTCTCATGTGAAAAAGGGAGATCTGATCAAACCCTTAGTGTGTGTTTAGTCTGTCAATGCCACATGAAAGCCAAAATCCTTCTACTTTATCAGTCTGTTGGTGCCCTGTTGTGGGGACCCTTCACTGAGCAGTTCTCTGGGTTGGAGGGTTTGACTGACTTGTTCAGGGTCACACACCCAGCAGAGAAACCCCTCCTGGGTCTCCTCACCTTACCCACTGCCAGAGACTGCCCGCACCCTTGAAGGATTCACTTTAACTGTTTAACTGTCACTATAAAGCTCTCTATTAATAAAACTGTGACTGGTTAAGATTTGAAAGTATCTGATTGCAAACAAGATGTTCCAAGCAATATTCTTATTCAGAACAACGTATTAATAAGCTTTAATCCCCAACAAAAGCTGGCTTGAGGTAATCATTCAGCATGCATAAAGTAGGATTTTCACCCAATAGGCATCCCTAAGCGAGAGAAGGCAGGTTCAGCTCATCAACTGATCCCAGAAGTTGCATGAGAGTCTACCACCACTTCTGTCCATTTTTAACTCACTTTTATTCTATTTCTTCACATTTAGGTGGCATTTGCATGCAGTCATACATCTTTCTCAGTGAGGGGTTCTCGTGCCTTGGGGGGGATATCTCAGTAAAGAACCTGCAATAACCTTGGGATGGGGATGTGCATCAGTCCAAGGGGAGGGATTCTGCCACGGTTGCTGATTCAGCAGCAGGAAATCTGCATTTATCTCCCATGGTTTTCAGCTGCCATGCAGGTCATCAGCCAGAAAATAGCACCCAGGTGTCTCCTCTGCAAGGGTTTTGAGAGAGCCTGGCCATGGTGTCTGCTCCCCTCCACTCCACCCGGTGCTTAGCTCTCCCCTGAGATTTAGTCCTCCTGGTGTGTGGGAGGCCAGGTGTGCTGACTGTGTTTAATCCAGGGAGAAGCAACTGTGTTTTCCCTGTAACTTCTGTACCATTATCCTTCTGTCCCCAGTCATCTCCCTACACAACCCTAAAAAGTTGATGTTTTTTCCATATCCAGGAGGACAGAATTTACCCCTTCCTTGGTCTCTCATAGTCCCCTGCTCTGCATTTGCCTTCCAGGGGAGCAAGAGCCCTTCACTTGAAATCCTCCCACGATGCTGTGGCTGCTGCTGCTGCAGGTGTTGCTGAGCTGCCTCTGGCTGGGACACAGTGAGGTGGTGAAGTCCTTTGAAACTTCATGTCCTCAGTTTTTTTTCCGGGAGACGCCCCCAAATGAAGGTCTGGAGCCGCAGAACCCAGCCTGGATCTGCCAGCGCTTCAAGAACCAGTATTACTTTGCCACCCTGTACGACAGGAAGATGCGTATTCCTGTGTACTCTGCCTACATCTACCAGCCTGGACCAGGCAAGAGACCTAAGACATGGCTGGTTGAGCCCCAGGTAAGTGTCTCTTACAGCACATCACCTTCCAGTCATTAAAAGCAGTATTAAAATAACCATTTCTGTTTCCTCCCACACCCACACACATGCAAATGGACACACTGGATGGGATTCTCCTCATTTAACTTCAAACACCTGCAACACATGGTTCCTCTGATGCATCTGAGACATCAGCAGGAGGATGGGATGAGTCATATCCCAGTTTTCTGCCTTGACCTGACAGGAACATCAGATTAAATTGTATTACATTACAAATTCAAATGATTCCCCTCCCTGTGCCCTGCTGTGCTGGGTGACCAAGTGATGGGGAAAAGGCATCCAAGAGAGCCTAAACTGGAGGGACTGAGAGTCCTGCTGGGCTCTGATCCCCACTTTGTCCTGAGCTGTTCTGCATCCCTGGCAGAGCTTATCTGCTCCCAGTGAAAAGTCAAACAGGCTTTGTGAGTGGTGTGAGAACAGTGAGGAGAAACTCAGAAAGGGGTGAGATGGCCCAGGGACAAAGCCTGGGCAGGCACAGGCACTGCAGATGAGAGGGTCAGGTTAACTCTGGGGGCATTTCTGGAGTGATGTTTCAGGCAGTGAAAAGTGAGGAGCAGCAGTGTCAGTCCAGTCAGCAGGGCGTGATCTCCATCCACGGGCAGTGACCCCTGAGCCCCTTTGGCTCGGGCTTGTTCCAGAAGGATCCAGCAGCCAGACAGAACTCCACAAGCTACAGAGCTCTCCCAAATGTCTTTCAGGCAAACTTCAGACTTTTAGGAAAACAGGCCAAGGAAATAATGGTCACAAAAAGAAGAAATTCCTGTCATTGCTAAGGATAGAGTGGCAGGATTGATTTAGGTGAAAATGAACCACAGGAGAGACCCATATGCACTGTTTCAAAGGAAGGCTGAATATAGTGCATTAAATGTGAAATAAATTTCTGAAATAAAGAAATATCTGTATTTGTTTCTCATAGGAACTTGAGCAACTGGTCTGGTATTGTACCACACCGGTACCAGACAAAAATCAGGATCTTGACACCCAGAGACTTCTGCTCCAGGGATATCTGTTGTATTATTCCCATCCCCAATACTAACACCTTTTCCTCTTCTTTTCCTGTCAAGCTGATTGGCCCAACTTATCCCAAAACTATGGAAAAAGAGTGGACACTCTTAAACAGATACAATGTCAGCTTGGAGAAAATCAGCCAGAGCCAGGCTATCCTTCATGACTACAAGAACCTGACAGGTTTGAACCGGGGCCATTTGAACCCCAATGGCCACCATGATGACTACAGCAGCAGGATGGCTACCTTCACCCTCACCAACATAGTGCCCCAGGATGAGAAACTCAACGGCGGCGCCTGGAACAACTACGAGCAGCAAACGATGATCAGGAAGACCCAGGGCTGTACAACCACCTACGTCATCGTGGGTGCTGTGCCTGGGAACAACTTCATTGCCAAGGGGAGGGTTAACAAACCCAGCCACATCTGGTCAGCTGCCTGCTGTGTGGTGGACAACAACTACATAAAGGCTTGGGCAGTCATTGCTGAAAATGACGAGAACCAGGTCCAGCTCCTCACGCTGGGGGAACTGGAGGACACGTTGACTGAGCTCTATGGGAGGGGACAGGTTTCCCTGTTTGACAGTGACTGTCCCCGAGAATAAGCCTCACATCCTTGGTGGAAAAGCCTCAGGAGCTTTTCCCATGTCATAGAATCATAACCTGGTTTGGGTTGGAAGGAATTTCAAAGACCATCCATGTAGTCTCAGCTCCCATGCCATAGGCAGGGACACCTTCCACTATCCCAGGTTGCTCCAAGCCCCGTCCAATCTGGCCTTGGACACTTCCAGGGATGGGGCAGCCACAGCTTCTCTGGGCAGCCTGTGCCAGGGCCTCACCAGCCTCACAGGGAAGAATTTCTTCTTAACATCTAATCTAACCCCTCCTGCTTTCAGTTTAAAGGCATTCCCTTGTGTCCTGTCAGTCCATGTCCTTGTCCAAACTCACTTTCTTCTTTAAAACTCTTTAGGGAAGGAAAGGAAGGAAATCCCTAGAAGGAGATCCAAGTTCTCCCAAGAGCCTTCTTTTCTCCAGGCTCTCTCACCCTCAGCTCTCTCACCATCTCTCCAGAGCAGATGTGCTCCAGCTCTTGGAGCATCTTTGTGGCCTCCTCTGGACTCCACTCCAACAGTTTTGTGTCCTTCTTCTTTTGTGGGTCCCAGAGATGGAGGCAGCACTGCAGGTGAGGTCTCATCAGAGCAGAGTAGAGGGGGACAAATTAACTGTAGGGAGAGAACAAAAGGCCCAAAGGCCTCTGGTCATTTCCAGAAAGGTCCAACAGAAGAGACTTCATAGGATACCTTATTTTCATTAGGAAGTGAGAAGCCTGTCTTCAGGGCAGTGAAATTTATCCATAAAAGGGTACCCACTGCCATGCACTTATAGAGTAGTTTAGGGACTAACACAGCAATTTCCATTCCAAGTGTTTAATATACTAATAAAACTTTGTGAAATTTTACGCATCTTCTGACTTCTGTCGTTCCTTTCGACCATGAACATTTCAGGATCCTGGTGGGTCCCTTTCCCTTAAGGGTGGTTTTGTGGGCAGAATAGGAGCTTCAGGTTAATAGAGAAACCTTCCCACTGAGTCATGAGGCACAAAAAGGATCCCCCTGCTCAGTAAAATCCTTGGTAAAAGCCTTTTCCTCCTGGACCCTGAGCACAGGAGCCCTGGGCAGATTTGGGCTGAGGAGACTGGAGGAAAGGGAAGCAGATGTGCCAGGGAAGATGTCTCACCAAAGTCACCTTTCAAACCTAGGAGTGGAAAATGCTCCTTGTCTCATGCATCCCCCCACACTCCCAGCACAGGCTGCAGGCTGCATCACAAAGGTCACAAGTCAAAACAAGAGCAGTCAGATTCTGAGCTTCTTTGTCTTTAAAGCTTTTGTGTTCATGCAGGAGGGGCATGTCCATGATTTCTCTCAGATTCATACATTTTCATACCCTGAGATGACAAAAAATGGGATCTTGTCATGCAGAGACTTCTGCTCTGGGGAAATCTGCTGCATTACTCCCATTCCCCATTCTAACACCTCTTCCTCTTTCCCTGTGAAGCTGGTAGGGACAAATAATTTCCAGAAGATGGAAACAGAGTCAACCCTCACAGAACAATGTAAGTTCAGCTCAGAGCAAATCAAAGAGAGCCAGCCTGTCCTCAAAGAGTACAACAACCTGATTGGTTTGATTGGTGGCTCTTAGGGACAAGTCCTCTCCTCCTTGGCTGCCCCCAAGAGTGTGCAGCTGACGTGTCCCTCATCTCCTTTGGAAGGCTGTGGGACCAGGGCACCTCAGATTGCCCAGAGATCTTGACTGGAGAAATCCGTGTCTGGAGATATTCAAACCTCAACAATATATGATCCTGGACAACCTGCTCTAGTTGAGCCTGCTTGGCCAGGGGTCTGGACTAGAAGGTCTTGAGAGGTCTTTCCAAAATCCAACTACTCAGTAATTATGTGATTGTGGGACACGGCTTGGTTTGCTTGCTTTTGAAACTGCCCCTTGAGAGCAGCAGCTGAGGTATCTGAGAGACAGGATCAGGCATCAGATATCCAGAAAGCTTTGAGCAGCCAAAGCTACATTCCTGTGATGCACTCCTTGGATACCTTCATTGTCTGCTCTGCTTCTGAAGCTTTTCTGCAGATTTATGGGAAAGTGATTTGGGGAAATGTATTCAGTGTATTCAATGTATTCAATGAATTCAATGTCACAATCAAAAGATTGGAGTAGGACAGATGATTTAGTTCTGAGTGGTTCACAATAAAGTTTTTTGCTGCAGTGCTGAATTGCAGGGTCACCTTATATATAAACCACAAGTTGATTCCCACTGCAATTTCCACCACCAGCAGTAACATCACAATGCCCAGGGCATCCTTGCAGGAGGTTGGGTGTCCAGGTGCTATCAGAGAATGCCATACCACCCACACAAGCGTCAGCACCAGACTCCACTTACTTCTCCTATGAATGGGCATGAACAGAGTGGGCTGGGGTGCCAACAGCTCATACAAGATATTCCCATGGCTCCAGCAATGAGACTTGCGATTTTGATGTCCTCACTCTTGATCCTTTGGGGGTGGGGGCCTGCACAACAGAGAGTTCCACGGGTTCTGTGTGTTCAGGCTCATGTGGGATTGCCCCTCTTTTTTCCTGGGATGGGTTTTACACCTTGCCGTGCTCCACTGTGCAGCTGGGGGACATTTCAGTGCTGTTGGATGGTTTATGGCCCTTCTAATGATGTGACCACTGTTGGGTCCTGCTTTGTTGTGTCAGTTGGGCCTCATCAGAAAGGAGGAATTTGCCCCACCCCTCCACCAGATCTGCTTCTTACAGGCCTTCCCCCTTATTCTGGCTAAACCCCACTTTGTTTAAGATATCAGTCCCAGCTTAACAGAGACAAAGGAAACCACAGGTCTCAACCAGTTTGTTTAAACAAATTTTGGTCTGAGACCAACTCAGCATTCTATTATTCCTGGACTTCAGAAATGGAAGAAAATGAGTCCAGTTTAGCTTTGAGTGAATGAATGATCATCAAATTACAGAATATTTTGGGTTGGAAAGGACCTTAATGACCAGATATTCCCACAGGCAGGGACACCTTCCACTATCCCAGGTTGCTCCAAGCTCCATCCAGCCTGGCCTTGGACACTTCCAGGGACAGGGCAGTCTCTCTCTTCCGTGGGCAGCCTGTGCTGGGGCCCCACCACCCCCACAGTAACAAGTACCTTCCTCATACCCAGTCTAAACCTACACTCCTTCCATTGCAAGCCATTGCACTGTGTCCCAGTGTTGTGGTTTAACCCCAGCAGCAGCCATGCCCCACGCAGCTGCTCACTCACTCCCTGACCACCTGGATGAGGGACAGTATTGGAAGGGGAAAGGCTGCAAAACTCCTGGGTGGAGATAAAGACAGTTTAACAGGGAAAGCAAAAGACATGCACACAAGCAAAGCACAAGAAGGAATTCTTTCACCATTTCCCATGGATTGAAAGGTGTTCAGCCACCTCCAGAGAGCAGGGCCCCATCCCACCTAACACTTACCTGGGAAGACAAAAACCATTACTCCAAAAGTCCCCTCCTTCCTCTTCCTTCTCCTCACTTTATACAGTCAGCATGATGTCACATGGTCTGGAAAAGCCCTGTGGTCAGCTGGGGTCAGCTCTTGTGGCCGTGTCTCCTCACAAGCTCCCAAGCACCCCCATCCTCCTTGCCAGCATGGCAGTACAAAAAGCAGAAAAGGCCTTGGCTCTGTGACAGCTCTGCTCAGCAGTAACAAAAACATCTCTGTCTTATCAACTCTGGCTTCAGCACAGCTCCAAAACACAGCCCCACACCTGCCGCTATCAGAAAATTAACTCTACCCCAGCTGAAAGCAGCACACCTATCCACTGCATGCCCTTTTCCAAAGTCTCTCTCCAGCTCTCCTGTAGACTCTTAAAGTACTGGCAGGTGCTCTCAGGCATCCCCAGATCCTTCTCTTTCCCAGGCTGCTACTATGAAGCTGTTTCAAAGCCATGGCAATCAGGCAAGAGAACAGATGTAGCCTGGCCATATGACTGGTATTATGTGAGGCTGCAGAGGAGCAGGCTGTGAATATCTGAGTGTACTCAGAGACAGGCCAGTCGACCCAATGTCACCAGAGATCTTCTTTTGGGAACAGAAACACATGTAGGTGCTGCAGCTGGTGGGATTGATGAAATGAACAAGGAAGTCACCAGACCCTGATAACTGATCCTGACATACCATGCTGCAAGTCTGCAAATTTGGGAGAAATTCTGAGGAAACTGTAACAAACAACGGTCAACACATTTCAGGGTGGGCATGAACAAACTCCTTGAATTAAAATAGAAAACTTCTCTTTTCTGTGAAATACCCTGTTGGTAAGAAGGGGCAAATTTATATCTGGGCATATATTTAAGTGATCCTAATATACCATGCTGCAAGTCAGCAAATCTGGGAGAAATTCTGAGGAAACTGTAACAAACAAGAGTCAACACATTTCAGGGGGGGCATGAACAAACTCCCTGAATAAAAATAGAAAACTTCTCTTTTCTGTGGAATTCCCGGTTTCTAAGACTGGGTATATATTGCAGTGGCACTCCTGAGGATTCAAACAGTCCTTTCTCCAGGGAGAAGAGGGAAGGAACGGTTCAGCTGCCTGATCTGAGACTCTGCTTCAAGGTAAGCTCTTGCTCCTTCCTCACCATTGACTCCAATAGTCAAAGTCTTTCCTGAGCTTTGGAGTGAATATATAGAGAGAGAAAGCCTAGGCGGGAGTTGCTGAGCTCCAAGGAGCAATCAGAGTTTCTGCATACACTGAATTTCGCAGCATTTTAGTATTTTCTGTCTATCAGGAGGGCAAGGACAGAAGGAATGATTTGGGAAACAAACTCAAGCCCGATCACCTGAATATTAATATCAACCTGTTGAATAGGAAGGCTGGGGGAGATGATTGGATACCAAAACCCCATCCATGACCTTGCAAAAAACCTCTGCAAAAACAGAGGGGTTGTCTGAAGTCGTGGAAAAATTCACTCTAAACCCTGCTTGGGAAATCTAACAACTCTCTTTTCCTGGAGATCATATAAACCCAAAGAGTCTGAGACTGCAGCAGAGGCATTTGAGAGTCCACTGCCATTTTGGGGCTGTGAGCAGGGTCCTGTGCTGCTCTTTCCCACGGTAGGTTGGTTGCTATATATCTATTAAGTTAGATCTCACATTAGTTAGATATATTACATATAATATAGTGTTATATATATATATAATAATTATATTCTATAGTTATATTATTATAGTTATATAGTTATATATATATTTCATATATGTATAGTTAGATATATTTTAATCTTGTGGAGGGGTTCATGCAAAAGGACTTCTCAGACACTTCTCTGCTTAATTTGGGGCAGATATGGCTGTGCTCTGCACAGTACTGTAAAAAGTCACCACCTGTGGTTCCAGTTCTCAGTTTCCAGCTGATTGGTCAGCACATTCCTGATCCAGGGCTGGTAAAGAGAAAAAGGACCACATGTCTTAGCTCAGAGCAGGACTGTGTGGAGCTCAACATCCTGGATCCAATGGAAATGGAGAGATGAGGGTCAGGGAGAAGAGTAAGAAAAGAGTAAATGTGCAAGGTGACTTGTAAGGACTTCAGCAGTCCTCAGCTCAGACCCTTCCCAGCCAAAGGTGAGCTTTGAGAGGCTGTGGCAGCTTTCTCTCCCAGGAACCCTCCTTCAACTGCCTGTCCTGCCTTATTCCAAATGCTGTTGATGTTAAATCATTCCACTGAGGGTCTGGCAATGCAAATGGAAGCATCCCTGCTATCCCAAAGCCTGTGCTGCCTCTGAAAGGAGACAAAGGCCCTTGCTTGGCTGCCAGCAATCACAGGGAGCTTTTCAGAAGTTTTCTCCCAAAGGAATGATCTTACTGACTGCTGCAAATCATGTCAGCAGTGAGAAAGACAAGACAGGACAGATGGCTGTCCAAGAAATAGAAATTCCTGCAACGGTGCCTATGACTGTACAGGAAAATCAAATCAATCAGCAAAGCTAAAGCTGGGCATCGGCGGCAATCCCCAGCAGCCATGGGGAGAGCTGTCCCTCAGTGCTTGCATTGCAGCAGCCATTGTGCTGATAAGACAGAGGTGTTATCTCTCGTGCCTGCTGCTACCATCTGCTTGGCACCTTCATTTTCTCTCTCCATGTGTCTGCAAGTTCAGAGTCTGGGGTTGGATCACGTGGAGATGCAATCTGAGCAGCAGGACACCCAGTGCCCAATGGCAGCTGAGAGGCAGGGCCCCAAGTGGACCATTTGGGGTTCCAGATTCTGGGGTCTGACTGACAGAGCTGCATGTCTGTGTGAACCTGGATGGGGCCAGAGACGTGTAGGAAGTGCAGCACCGCTGTTCTTTTCCTGCCCAATGCCCCATGAGACTAAAGCCCAGCACAGGGCTGAGCAGAATCCCTGGCCAGCTGCAGGTGTCTGCTGTGGGAAGGTGCTCAGAGCAGGAAGGAGGTGGGAAAAGGTGATCTTGTCCAAGGCTGTGCCTCAGTCCCAAGATAACTTTGCTGTGGGAGATAATTACACTTGTGGTGGGTTTGGATCCTTTCTTCTAGGGGCTGAGTTCTCCCACTGCTGCCTCCTCTGGGCTCCTTAACCCTGTTTTATATTTCACCCTTACTGCCCTGGTGATTCCCCACATCCAGGAGGACAGAAGTTACTCCTTTCCTGGTCTCTCACAGTCCCCTCCTGGGCCAGCTCTGTCTCCCTCCACAAAAAGGCTCCAGGCCATGACCAGCTCTCTCCAAGCTGAGTGTCCCTCTGCATTTGCCTTCCAGGGGAGCAAGAGCCCTTCACTTGAAATCCTCCCACGATGCTGCGGCTGCTGCTGCTGCAGGTGTTGCTGAGCTGCCTCTGGCTGGGTCACAGCGAGGTGGTCAATGATTTCACTCCTTGTCAACGTTTTTTCTATGGAAACACTCCCCCAAATAATGTCTTGGATCCGGCAAACCCAGCCCGGATCTGCCAGCGCTACAAGAACCAGTACCATTTTGCCACACTCTATGACAGAGACAGGAGAATTCCCGTGTACTCTGCTTACATCTACGAGCCTGGATCGAGCAGACCTAAAACGCTGTGGTTTGTTGAGCCCCAGGTAAGTGTCTCTCTTACAGTACATCACCCCCCAATCACTAATTGCAAAACTACAGCATTTGACCCAACATTTCTATTTCCTCCCACTTCCCTACACACATGCAAATGGACACACTGGATGGGATTCTCCTCATTTAACTTCAAACACCTGCACCACACGGTTCCTCTGATGCGTCTGAGACATCAGCAGGAGGATGGGATGAATCATATCCCATTTTTCTGCCTTGACCTGACAGGAACATCAGATTGAACTGTACTACATTACAAATTCAAATGATTCCCCTCCCTGTGCCCTGCTGTGCTGGGTGACCAAGTGATGAGGAAAAGGCATCCAAGAGAGCCTAAACTGGAGGGAGCGAAAGTCCTGCTGGGCTCTGATCCCCACTTTGTCCTGAGCTGTTCTGCATCCCTGGCAGAGCTTATCTGCTCCCAGTGAAGAGTCAAACAGGCTTTGTGAGTGGTGTGAGAACAGTGAGGAGAAACTCAGAAAGGGGTGAGATGGCCCAGGGACAAAGTCTGGGCAGGCACAGGCACTGCAGATGAGAGGGTCAGGTTAACTCTGGGGGCATTTCTGGAGTGATGTTTCAGGCAGTGAAAAGTGAGGAGCAGCAGTGTCAGTCCAGTCAGCAGGGCGTGATCTCCATCCACGGGCAGTGACCCCTGAGCCCCTTTGGCTCGGGCTTGCTCCAGAAGGATCCAGCAGCCAGACAGAACTCCACAAGCTACAGAGCCCTCACAAAGGTCCTTCAGACAAACTTCAGCAGAACAGGCCAGGCCAAAGGCAGGAGAGGAAAAGAGGAAATTCCTGTCATTGCTGAGGACACAGTAGCAGGAGGGAACTTGGGTGAAAATGAGCCAGAGAAGGAATCTATATGCCCTGTTCCAGAGGAAGGCTGAATATGTTTCCCTAAAGATGAACAAAAAGATCTTGAAGTTATGAAAGTAATAATCACTTCTGCTTATTACACATAGCAACTCGAGCAAATAACCTGGTCTTGTACGACCACATGGGGCAGCCACCACATTTAGCAAGGGATAAAAACTTCTGTCTTTT
>VXAC01004913.1:0-21440 GCA_013399225.1 Rhipidura dahli
TCAAATGCTTTGCACAAGTTCAGATGGATGACATCTGTTGCCCTTCCCTTATCCACCACTGCTATAATTCCATGATAGAAGGCCACCAAATTTGTCAGTCATGACTTGCCCTTAGTGAAGTCATGTTGACTCTCACCAACCTTATTACTCACATGCCTTAGCATAGTTTCTAGAAGGATGCACTTCATGGTCTTGCCAGACACTGAGGTGAAACCTGTATTTCCCTGCATCTTCCCTATTTCTCTTTCTAAAAATGAGATTTATGTTTTCCCTTTTCCAGTCAGTGAGAACTTTAATGGACTTCTATGACTCCTCAAATAAGATGGATAATGGGTAAGCTACTTCCACAGACAGTACTCTCAGGACCTATGGATGTATCCCATCAGATCCCATGGACATGTGTACCTTCATGTTCCTCAGAAGGTCTCAAACTAGCTCTTCTACAGTGAGTGGTGCTTCATTCTCCCAATCCCTGCTTTCACCTTCTGCAGCCTGGGTGCTGTGGCTTGAACCCTTGCTGGTGGAGACCAAAGTAAAAAAAGTAATTCACTGCCTCGGCCTTCTCCATGTCTTGATTAACCAGGACTTCTCTTTCCTTCCTGAGATAATTTATATTTTACCAAGTATTTCTTTTATTGTTGGTGTACCTAAAGAAGTTTTTTTTGGTACCTTGGATTTCCTTGGGCAGGTTTACTCCTGTCAGTACTTCAGTACTTTAGCTTTGCTAACAAGATCCTTTACTCTTTGGACAATTCCTCTGTATTCCTCCCAGGCTACCTTTCACTGGTTCTACCATCTAAGCCACCTCTTTGTGTTTAAATTTGTGCAGGATCTCCTTGTTCATCCATGCAGGCCTCCTGGTGTTCTCCACTGATTTACTCTTTGTAGGGATGCATTTTTCTTGAGCCTGGAGGATACAGTCCTGGAGTATCATCCAGATCTCTTGGGCCCTCCTCTTCCTGTTGTTCCTAAAGAGCCTATATCCTTTGATTTCAACACTCCAGTCACAGGAGCCATTCCACAGTGTTTCCATGATGCCAACATCTCATTTCTCCTGGTTATTCCCCATGCTGCTGCATGTGACAGCATAGAGGCATCTAAGCTGGGACACCAGTGAAGCTGGCTTTCTGACTGAAGTGCCTGGTATTCCTTGGTACAGTCCTAGTGACTTGTGTAGCCTCTGCGGATTCTGGACATCTCTTGCTGGCTCTGCCATCTAAAATATGAAATTAAGTGGTTTAAATTGCATGCCCGACCACTTGACTACTCTTATCTAAAATACATGGTCCCTGAGCACATGTAATCCTCAATATTAGCACTCAGATTACATCCTTCATCTTGATGCAGGAAAAGTGTGCTACCATTGCTCCAGTCCTCTGCACTTTACTATTTACTTCCTCAATACAATAGCAAAAGAGATAAAAGGAGGCCACGAGGCCTGACAGCTCTTCTAGATCTATGGGTTGCTGTTATTCCTTTTTCCTTAAATTCATTTCTGGTCTGGGAAATTTTTTCAATTTTTTTAAATATTTAGGTCAGTATTCAAGACAATGTGTCTCCATATAGAGGAGTAAATCTTTAGATTAGTTTGATCTTATGCAGATGGTGTAGGTACTATTCTCTCCCTGCACCCCTTTCAAGACCAAAGGGACATGTCACCACCACTTAGCCTTAGAGCAGGCTATGGTGAGGAGAAGGACATCATCCTCTGCAGCTACAGAGGAAAGCATAGCTAAAATTATGACAGCATATCAAAGATAAGTCTCTTTCACGGCAAAGAGGCACAGGAAGCAACATGACTGCACTGACTCCCATAGGGAAAAAAAGATCCATCCCATAGTTAAAACTTGCATATATTTAGACTATTTTCCTTAATACAGAGCAGACCATCCTGAAGGATATTTTCCACAATTCAGATCCACCTCTCCTATATCACCTGTTTTCCAGCCTTTTTGAAATTGTAGTTTCAGCTCCTTAGTGCCCTGCCTTTTCCTCACAAGGTTCAAATAGCAGGGAAAAAGTGAGAAAAGAAGTCTGATACAAAGAGAGAATACAGTTCAGTGGGTTTGCTGTTATAAACCTCTCCCTTTGCATGGCTGGTAAAACAGCAATTTAAACACCTCACAACATACTTCTGAGAAATTACTATTAATGCATGTTTCTAATAATTACTATTTACAAAGGCCAGGTCCAGCAAGCAAGATGCCATAGTTCTGATCCAGCATCATTAAAATATTCACACATTAAGTGTGTGAGGTGAGGTGGGGGGAAGCGGGGGGCAGGAATTAGTGTTTTCATCTGTTTAAACAAAGAATGAAAACCTGTTTTCCAGTGTGATGTTCAGAGACTTTTGTGTGTGGTCAAGGGGGAGTGCTGGTCATTACAGTTCAAGTCTGAAATCAGCGATAGATTACACACTCATAGTCAGTATCATCGTATCAGAATCAGAAACAGTCAGTATCAGAAACAGTCTGTGGCTGGGTTACCTCACTTCAGCAACAGGCAACCGCTCTTTAAGGTCTCTTGCAAAGCTTGGTAAAGACCTTCATAAACAAAGACTGTCTGTGGCTTAAAAAACCCAAACAAACAAATCCCTAAACCATACGTGGTATCATCACTTCTACACAGCAGATCTACTAAAAATAAGTACTTTCCCTTTATCAACCCCCACAGGCCTTGTTTTGGGTTAGAACTGGTTGCATTTATTACTCCCAAAAATGCCATCAGTTGTAAGGCAGTGCTTATTAGGCTGAACAGGTAGCAAGCTCTGTTGTCAAAGCAAATGGGGAAGAAAAAACTCAACATCAACCCCTTCTTCCATACACACTTCTTCCCTTGTTTGCTATGAACTCAACCCCCCTCTTCTTTCTTCTGAGCTTTCTCCTCAATAAATATCTGTGATTGTTAACCAATATTAAGATGACTCAAATGTGTGTGGGAGTTTGTCTTTTTTAATTAAATAAGCCTTGCATTTACGAAGCAGCAAGCAAACTCTTACAGAAAAAAAAAAAAAAGAATTTTGCAGCAAAACTTTTTTCAGTCCTACTACCAAAAAGAACAACAAAAAATAAGTTCCATGCATCTTTCAGTAAGGTTCTAAAATGCTCTTTCATTAATCTCATTACTCTCTTTGCAAGTGAAACACTCTGCTTATTTTTTAGACTAGAATCTCTCAGGGAAAAAAAGCCTTAAAGAAGCATGAAAACAAAAAGAAAACAAAAACATTGTCACAAGATGCATTTTCACTGGCTGTGAAAGACACTCTAAAATGATCTGTCTGGTCATGAAATGAAATTTCCTCTTTGAAATTCATTAAGTCAGACACTATCATCCCAATCCTGCAATTCTGATTCAGGCAAAACTGTCATTGACATCAGCGAAAGCTTTGCCTTTATGAAAAAGCAAGAACGGATTTCAGGACTGGAACCTAGTTGTGTTTCATTTCATTACCATCTTATTTCACAAACAAAAACTCCATTAAAATCAGAATGATATTCTTATCTAAAGGAAAAACTACATACCCACAGAACACAAACCAAGCATGGTATGAATTGCAGTGGAATTTTATTGCAGCCTTTATTTTAACTTTCCGTTAGATGTCAGGACTGTGCAAAAATCAACATATATTTTCTTTATGAGTGTTGGCTTCTCTCAAAGTGATTTATGAAAACAGATCTGCTGCTAGAAGTGCTGTAGGGTAGACAGAAGGTTGTAGGGAAATGCCAGCACACTAAAGAGACTAAAGAAAAATAGGCAAGAACAAAGCATAAAACAAAGCAATATAGGAATATTCACGGATTTAATATTTTCTTAAGATATTACAAATACTAAAGAAGCTATCCCATTTATGATTTGGGGAAAGAAAAAAAAACCCAGCTATTGCATCCGAAGGACTTTCTTTCAGAACTCTGCTAAATTTGGGAATGGAGACCTTCATTTTTTTCTCTTTTCATATGTCTTGCATGTGAATCAAACCAGAAGCTAAGTCTGATTATTGTAAAAGTAGCATAGATGATAGACAGAGATGCAAAAGCATACTCTGTGATAGTGGAACATTTTATTAAAAAGATTTTACAAAACTAGCTGATCAAAGACAAATATCTAGAGCTTACTTTTGAAACCCAAGGGTACGAGTTTCTGAAATACATTTATTTTCAAGAAACTGTTGGACATTCCAATTTCTATCTTAAATCTATTGAATCCCCTCTCAGTTTTAATTTATCAAAGCACCTCTCTTGTTAAGAACAAATAACAGTTCAAAAGTAGACTGCTCATTGCCTGATCAGGAACAGTTACATCTTCAGTTCACAAATTTATAGAATATCTCAATTTGGGAGGGACCCACAAACATCATCAAGTCCAACTCCCTTCTCCTCACATTTGGTGATATTTAGGTGGTAATATAACCAATCACAGTCCAAAATCTAAAGAAAAAGTCGCATAATTGACACTACTTTAAGGATTCATTAACTCTTGCAAACTAAATTGATCAAGCACATTTATATTTCCTACAACTCCGTGGTTATATCAACCCCAAACAAGCAATCTATCTCAGAGTTCAATACATGGGTACTCAAAAGAGGGCTGACATGATCCAATAGAGCATATTCAATGCTGTGATCACTAAGTTAACCCATAATTACACCCAGAACCTGCAGAGCCTGTCAGACATCACTTTACTGCCACATAGAGAACCTGATTATTTACTGAAAAAGTAGTCAAGTCATTTTTCCTCCTCAAATGCTCCTCAGACAGAAGATTTCACAGGTATTCTGCCATGCTGCTTTTTTGTATTTGTTTTCCTGTTAATAGAATAATATAAGCAAATATTTGAAGACAGGTAATTCACATTCACTTTTCCTAACTGAGTTGTTCCCAGACCAGTATAAAGTGCAGTGCTAGTGAGATACTGAAAAACACTTGCAGAGTAAGCTCAAAAATTATTTTGCCTGTATTTCAGACCTCCTGTGTCTGAAAGCAATCACTACATATCCCTCATTTTTTGTTTAAACTTTGCCTCCAACAGCACTCTCCTAGCCATGAAGCTACAAATGTCAAAAAAGCCATCTGTACCACAAATGAACTTCAACCAGAATGGGGAATCATAAGAAAATTCTTAATATCAAGTGTTTAAGATTCATACTGCACTATGCAAATGTTACTTTGCTGAATGCACAAGACAGTTTAAAATACAACAAAATATGCAGTGTATATTAAAAAAATAGAAATCTAAAGAAAATATCTTCATGTGTATCTTAGCTATTGTATATATAAAAACAGTTTTCCAGCAGGATTCTTTAAAGAAAAAAGAAATTACTTCTATTTTCCTACAGAAAAAGAAACAACCAACAAAAAAATGAACAAAACAATGCAAACAAACAAGCCCCCCCACACTACCAAAAGATCCCCATAACACCCTTCAGCCTAATAAGTGTCCTTCATCCCCACCTTGACCCCCAAGGTGCACTTCTTCAGCTTTTGTTTGGTAGAGGACCCATTCAAGCCACCATGAGCTTGTAAGGAATTCTTTGCTCTAGGGTGATGAGGCACTGGAACAGGTTTCCCTGAGAATTTGTGGATGTTTCACTTCTGGAAGTGTTCAGGGCCAGGTTGGATGGGAATTTGAGCAACCTGGTTTAGTGGAGTGTCCTTCTCCACAGGCAAGTCTATTGGAACTAGATGATCTTTAAGGTCCTTTTCAATCCAACCTGTTCTATGACTCCCTGAACCGTGTGACCAGCATGATAATATTAATTCTTGAAGTAGTGGTCAGCCAGTTTCTATTTGGCCTGTTCAGCCAAATTAAAACCTACCTTTGTGTATTATATTAAAAAGTGCAAATAATTTTTTCTTATGGGAAGCATAAACACAGGAAATCAAAGGATGGTGCTTCAAATCATCCCAGTATTTCACTGCACACTTAACTGTTACAATTAGATCCAGTAATGCTGAATCCTAATGCTTTATTTTCAGTATGAATTAGTTGTGTTTGCTAAGGCTGCAGTGTAACTCTCCTATGCTGGAAGCAGGAAGGCAGAGATTTCAGGCCCCCAGGTGGGAATTTGCTTTGTCAGTGTTCCAGTCTCAGAACTGGGAGAGTACCACCTGCAGCAGTACCTCCTCAGAACTGGGAGAGTACCACCTGCAGCGGGTGAAGATCTGCAGGTCTTGGTCACTTTGGAAGTCTGACACCATTTGTCCTTCAGTGATAAACTATGACTTCATCCAGATGTAACATTACAACGCTTCTGTTTCTACTCAGACACTTCAGATGCTGCTCAACCAACACCCTTGGCCAGGCATCTTGTGAAACACATCAGGGAAGTCACTTAGCACCCTATCCTTTTAAAAGGATGTTACAAATTCATAGCACATTAACAGCTTTCCCTGTTACATGCTACTTGGAAATTGGCAGTAGGGCGACACAGTGTCAGTAATCTGAAGTGCAACACCATATGCCAAATCTGTTAGAATCAGCAATAACAACAGAGAAACACACACAATCTCCAATATGCATGAGCTCCTGAGCACACAGGGGGTCAGTACACATGAATTTTTACAGGCTGTGAAGAAGACTCTACAAGGCCTTGGTGAAATAATATATTAAAACTCATTTATAGTATCCATGAAAAAAAAAAAAAGTGAGAGCATTTAGGGTTGCTTGCATTTGCCTTCCTCTACCCCTCCCCTGAAAGTCCAATGTAACTGGGAGCTCCTGTCATAAATTCTTATAAGCTGTGAACAATTGCAGCACTGTTTCCTCCTTGGGTAAGAAAGTTTTGTGAACCTGGTAGATTTTTGGTTACTTTAACGAATTTCAGCAGTGAGAAAGCATCAACAAAAAAAAACTTTAGCCCATTAAAGAGAAGTTTTCTCAGATTAAATAAAGCACATTCAGCAGCTTTCAGTTGATGTTCAGCTTTTCCATTAGACTTTTTTCTATTGTTTAACTGGATGATAGGTGGAGCTAAGAAGGGACCTGGCCTACATTTATGTGAAGCCCATTCATATCTCTTCTCTCTGAACATTTAATTAGAAACATATACAAATAGTTATGCTTCTTCAACAGACTAGGTGGTACTATTTTCATGTTTTACAGAAATATATATATAGAGAGAGAGAGAGAGAGAGAGGTATACACACACACATCCATCCCTGAAACAGGAAGCTGAAAAGAAGTCAATACATATTCAACTTCTCTTTACCACTGAAGAAAAACAACTTAGATGAGAAAAACTACAGAAAAAGAAAGATATTTTCCTGGTCAGTTCACCTAAACAAATGCAAGGACAATTGTTTCACATCTCTTCAGTGTCCTTCAGTGTTTGGTGAAAGAAAAGCACAGCATAAATTAATTTTTGTAAAGTAAAAATACAAAAATATCTGGAAAATAATCTGGCACTGAAAGCTAAACTGAGTCCATGTTGAAGTGTTTTCTTAAATTTCATTGGCTGTTTTTTCATGCCTCTTTCAAGCTTTATCTGTATGCACTTCAAATCAAGAAAATATTTTTAAAATCTGTTATTTTTATGACCTGACAAGTTCTAGACAACACTGTCTTGGCAGAATGGCCCTGTCTTAGGGCTAATCAGTTAAGTGTAAAAGTACAAACTTTTCCATAAACAAATACATCCAACTCACAATGGACAGTTTGTTGTTTGTTTCACTATCTGGAAAGAAAATGATCTCAGATAAGGCATATCAATCACTACTGGTCATAAATTACTGTTGACTTTGACAAGTTGTCAGTGAAAAACAAAAATGTCATATTTCAAAATTATTATCTTAAGACAAGGAAAAATTCCTTTAGCCCCAGCAGTAAACACAAACCCCTCAGAAGTCTCAGACAAGCATCTACAACTGAAAATGGTCAGAATGAGACCCACTCCAACACAAATCTCGTAAAACATACCTATTCCATAGGAATAAGAAAAACCCAGGTTGGAAGGGACCTTTATAGATCATCTGCTCCAGCCTTCCCTGAGAAAGGGAGCCTAGATGAAATTATTTAGCAATGTCCAATTACATCTTGAAAATCTTCAGTTATGAGGACAGATGATGATCACATCCCTGGGGAGGCTGCTCCAAGTATCCTAGTATTTTATAAGATATTTAAAGCATTCTGAAATTCCTCCCATTTTTCTTCAGTCAATAAATAATAGATTTTAAAAAGACATTCACAGTTTGTGTCAAATTTACACAAAATAGTTGTATCTTAAAGACTTTTCTTCATGCTATGCTGAAAAAGGAAAACTGGGGTACACTAAGCCATCTTCTTTACTGCATTCTAAAGTCTGTTGAGATAAGCTCCTTGCATATATCTCATTTTCAGAGAAAATGTTTCAAAGAACTGAATTTTGCCTTTCTTGTAGCAGGAAAGAAATTCTGGTTCACTGTAACGCCAGGCTCCAAATGTCTCGTGGTTGCCCAGGGAAATTTGTTTCCTGCCCACTGGCTTTGCAAGATGCCTGCACTGTATTTAACTCCAGAAATTCATTTCTATGTGCAACCTCACAATAAAGGATATTACATCTCACTACTGCCCATAGGCATGAAGTAGCTTAGTTATTAACTCTGGTAACTCAATAATTTTTCCATTTTCCATTTGTTTCACCTAATGGCCTTCACTTATTCAAAGCAGATTCCCACAGGTCTCAAGGCATGCATAATAATGAGAAAATATTTTTCTGAAATAATAGTCCATAATATAATACCTTTAAGAAAGAGCACTGTGAAGGAAGGGTCATGCTGGTTATATTGAATTGAAGTTTTTTCAAAGCACACTCCTTAATCCCAGTTTTAAATATGACCATTTAAATGAAACATAACAGTAAAATGTAACTGCCAAGATAAGTCTAAAGCTTTTCTAAAGCCTTCCTCCTCACTCTGCATGGACTACATCGTTATAACAAAAATAGTCTGCCTCATTTTAATATTGAAAGAAAAATAAGTACCATAGTTGAAATCTGGATTCTTGATAAACACAGATATTTGAAATACAATGTTTTATCTTATTTTCCACTGACATCAAAGTTTACTCCAGTCACTGCTAATCGTTGTGAGATACTGAAACAGATTGTAAAACAAGTAAGCAATTACTCTTGCTTCAGGAAGTATAGAATTGAGATGCTTTCAAGAATAAATATAAATTAGCTTGGATTTACTTTATACAGA
This sequence comes from Rhipidura dahli, assembly GCA_013399225.1. Lineage (NCBI taxonomy): Eukaryota > Metazoa > Chordata > Aves > Passeriformes > Rhipiduridae > Rhipidura > Rhipidura dahli. The sequence continues at coordinate 9,175 of VXAC01004913.1, forward strand.
TTTTTTATTACCACTTTTTTATAAATGCAGGACATAACTTTGTTTTTTTAGTGCAAGCAGAACTTCTGAACTATGTCAAAATTTGTCTGTTTCTGTTGCTGCTGAATCCCATTCAAACTAAGTGGAGGTAGTAGTCATCTTTTTCCTAAATGTGTTCTGGTTTTTTGCCTTATCTGCTGACAAAGATGTCTTAAAAGCTTCCAATGAATGAGATATTTTAGTGAAGAGGTTTTATACAGCAAAAATATTTTGGACCTTCCTCTAGCAGAAGTATCTTGATATTCATGAAAAAATTAATAGTATTTCCAGCAGGTAAGGTCTGTATTAAAATCCTGTATATTAGTAATATCTCACACATAGAATTTCTTTTTTATATCCATCATTAGAATGGTACTCAACAAGCTGGCTGGATCTCACATCTACATTCAGCTATGACAAGAAGCAGATAAGAAAGAATTTTTATTCCCATTTTAGAGTTTGGAAAGAAAAAAGAAATAACATTACTATGGAAGAGATTTTGAAAATAATTATACACATTCTCAAGATTAGACAACATTACAATCTCCAAACATTTGGAGACTCTTCATTTTGTCAGAGAATTAAAAACACAGTTTTGTTGTCCTAAAAGTGGTGTGAAGTAGTGCCACAGAGACAAGAACAGAACTGTTGACACCATCAGTTTCTCTCTGTACTCCTGAAGGCTGCATCCTAACCCTACTGAGGCCCAGAAAATGCACAGCAGCCTAATTTGCTTTTTGCAATTACTGCATTCCTGCTCCCCTGGTAATGGGCCTCATATTGTTAGATATCCTAATTGCTGAACTGACACACTACATTTGTAATGCAAGGCTATTTACATTTGTATTGCAGTTTTTCATCCAACTTCTTTTGTTCCAAGGAGGAGGCCACAAAAATCCACTATAGGATTACTCATCAGCCGGAGACTATTTGAGTTCTGCACATTTATGTCTCCAGATTGAAAGGATGAATCACTCTCCAGCATCATTTCTGCATATAGACTGCAGCTCCCTATCAGGAAATGTGAATGAATTTCAGTTTGATCCACCAGGGCCTCATCTGTTTCAAAATCCCATGCTCAATACAACTGGCATGTTTTTCATCTGTGTCTCTCATCTCCTTAGCTGACATACAGCACCATTTCTTTAAAAAAAACCCTAAACATAGTTTGATGACAATTTCGAAAAGAAGCACTCTTACTGAGAACTAAGAATGCAAAAATACCATTTACATACAATTGAAACAGTGATGATAAGTTGACCTCGTTAATTCTTCCAGTATCTCTGGACCAGTATTAAATAAACACTGATAGTATATGCCACTTTCACCACAGTTTTATGATTTTAGTTGAATCTGAATTTTTTTGTCTACATCTATGACTGAAATAGACTTGCTTCAAGTGCTGTCTCTCCTCAGGAAAAAACTAAGATGCAAAAATACACAAGACACATAATTCAGAATGAAGAAACTTGATACTCCAGGTGAGATTGCAGTTAACATATATTTCCCAAAGGAAGAAGCTTCTCAGTTCAGCAAAACCCCTTCTTCATTAATGAATTTGATACAGGACTCAAAGGAACACTAAGGAAGTTTGCTGATGATACTAAATTGGGAGGAGTTGTCAACTCCTTTAAGGCAGAGAAGCCCTGCAGAGAGACTCAACAAATTAGAGAGCTGGGAAACACCAACCAAATGAAGTTTAACAAGAAAAAGTGATGGATTCTGCACCTGGGATGGGGCAACCCTGAATGTACAGACAGACTGGGGAATAAGATGCTGGAAAGCAGTGCCATGGAAAGGGACCTGGATGTCCTGGTTGACAAAAAGTTGAACCTGAGTCAGCAGTGCCCTGGCAGCCAGGAGAGACAGCCCTGTCCTGGGGGGCATCAGGCACAGCATCACCAGCTGGGTAAGGGAGGGGATTGTCCTGCTCTGCTCTGCACTGGGGTGGCCTCACCAAATGCTGGGGGCAGCTTTGAGCACCACAATTACAAGAAAGACATTAAACTATTAGAGAGCATCCAAAGGAGGACAGCAAGGATGGTGAAGGGTCTCGAGAAGAAACCATATGAGAAGCAGCTGAGGTCACTTGGTCTTTTCAGCCTGGAGTGAAAGCCCCTCTGGACTCAGGCCCAGAGGAGAGTCAAGGCACAGGGTTTGAATTAAAACCTTTGGATAAGCTGAGATACATGAAGTCAAACCAAAGTGAAATAGAAATATAGATCTTTAACTTTTAGTAGAAATGTATGCTAAGTGCCTTGAACATTGAAAAACTGCAGCAGAGACCTTAAACACAGTTCTTGCTGCAGCACAGTAAGAACAGAATGTCTTTATTTTAGACAAAATATAGATAGAACTATAATGTTCACATTTTTTAAATAAAGTGGTCACATTTTTTAGATAGAATGTTCACATAAGCAGTAAGAGCTGATAGAAATTATGTACGTATTTCTGTGTAATGCCTATGTAATACTTGTGTAAGGCCTACAACTGTCAGAATTAGATCAGGATAGGTTAAGAAAAGAAAAACTAGAATCGTGTGTAAATCTTAGTGGTCAATTGCCAAATACGGTCCATACTTCCATAAGAAAAGTTAGTAATTGTAATTAGAAGAAGAAGCGAGAGAGCCCCCCTGCTCTCTCTCTGCCTCTGCTGCTGCTGTTACTGCTTGGCCTTATCATGTATCCCCTCTGAACTCTGCCTTCGGAAAGCTGTGAGACTATGGAATAGAGAACTTTAGCAGTACAGAAGCCTCCTCTGCTCATGTACCCTGGTCTGAAAGGAAGGGTATCCCATCAAAAGCTCAACAAGCCTGGAGAGGAGGAGACTGAGGGGACATTGTGGTCTTCAGCAGGGAAAACGTAAGGGCACTGGTCTCTTCACTCTCATTACCAGTGACAGGATGTAAGGAAATGTCCTGAAGTCATGTCAGGGGAGGGGTAGGTTGGATATTAGGAAAGGGTTCTTCACCCAGAGAGTATTTGGGCACTGGAACAGGCTCCCCAGGGCAGGCTCCCCTGGTCACAGCACCAGCCTGACAGAGCTCAAGAAGCATTTGGTCAATGCCCTCAGGCACATGGTGTGACTCTGGGGGCTGTCCTGTGGAGGGTCCTGAGTTGAACTCGATGATCCTGATGGGTCCCTTCCAACACAGAATATTCTACAACTCTATGATTGCCAGTGTTCAATAAGGCCAAAACTATGAAATGTATGGGGACTTGCCATCCCACCAATACACATAGAACTACCCTTCTCTTCTTCTGTTTTGTAGATGTAGAAAGTTTTTTCCCTCTGAAGTAACTAGGCTTTTTGACACTACAAGTACTGCAACATCAGCATGTAAAGCTACAGGTTTCCATTTCCTTTGACGCCCTTATCTTCATGTCTCAAAGCATCCTCAAGGATATTGTCATCCACAAATTTACAAAAATTAGAAACTTTTGGAAACTGTTAGCTTCCAATTCATTAGCTAAATCATTAAAGCTACAGTAAAATGTGGCCTATGGAGTCTCACTGTTGTAACTGTGCCATGTAAAAACTTCCTCTGAAATACCACTCTGAAAGAGGAAACACCTGTTGGATTACGAGCAGGACACACTTTCTTCTCTGTGGGGCAGGACCACAGGGTCCTCCATGTGCTTGTGCTTTGCAAGCACCTACTTAAGGGCAAAGAATATATTTTCTGAGTACACAAACACATGCATGACCTAAGTGAATGGGAGTCTCTGAGTATAGTATCTCTTCCATTGCCCAGCAGCTAACCTCTTCAAATGGTTACATTAAGTCCCCAAAATAGTTTTAACTACTAATATAAAACCTGTGTGATGGCACTGTGTTTCTTCATATTAAGAAAATATTTGTTTAAGTGAAGCCTTGAAATAAAAATCTCAATTCTGTTGCAACTGTATATTGTTTAATGAGTTTACTACAAGTGAAGAAAGAAGTACACTTCTATAAATTTTGCATGCAGTGCCTGCTCTTTTCTGAAATTCTTTATCTTAGCTCATACACTTTCTTTATTAATAAATGACATAAATCATTAAGTTCCATATCAGCTTTATATCCATAACTGGAGTAAGATTCATGTTCCATTGAACTAAAAATGCAGCCAAGGATGTTTCATTTTTATATGTGAAACATAGAGATCACTAAAATAAAACATTTTAATGATTTATTATCACTTTGTATTTCTGAAGAGCCTTTCAATTTATGCGTAGTTAAGTCAAAAAGGGACTTAAAAATTTTAACATTGTCTTCACTCAATGATAACATAACAGAGAAAATAAAAAAAAAATTGAGATTAAGGTATAATTAAAGTATAAACATTTTCAATCATTAATTCAAGATGAGGCTTTAATATTTCTTTTGAACCATATTTCAGACAGAACTTATTGCTGTGTAATATTTAAGCTTATGCTGTAGTCTATTTATAGACATGCACTCAAATCACAAATACACATCTGATTCAGGCCCAGTAACAGTTAATGAAACAGAAAAGAAACAAAACACCATCTACAGCTGAGTGGTGCAAGCTGTCTGTCACATCTGTCCCCCACCTACGACTTGGCAATATCCAGAGCAGGGTAGTCACCCCAGCCACCTCTAAGTGTCTGGCCGTCACTCTAACCTCCTGCTGCTAAAGCATCTAGGAGTGAAGGGTTCAGAATTTCTGTAATTGGATCATCCAGAAGCAAAGTAATTGCTGTACTGGACCAGAAAGCTGGCAAAGATAAGCCAAAATGAAAGTAAGCTTGCTGTTTCGGACTTCTATTATTCACTTAAATAATGTTATAAGTCAGTTCAATGAGATTCAGTTTGTTATAGACGCTTTCAAGGTGAGATGCATCATGTGCATGATCAGTACATACATGTAGGAAGTACTGAGTGTTGAACAGAGATTTTAAACAAAATTTACTAAAGGTAGATTAACATCTATTTTGTAACAATGAAGAATACAGTGGAAATTCAATGAGTAGCTTTGAGGCAAAAGCCTTTGATTACAGAACATTTGAAGAGGAAAAACAGTTTCTCTAACACTATATTCTAGCATGCACAAGTTATTGAAGCAGCAGTTAACCCTTAAATCTGTGATTTTTTGAGACAAATAAAAAGCAAAAAAATTTCTTTAATAGGGTTGTTTGTTAACAGCCTAACCTATAACAGCTAAAACTCCTACCAGAAAGAATACGTATGAAGTCACATCTTAAGGGATGAAACAACATATATTTAATAAGAGCTACTTTTCAGTCAATATCTGATAGAGAGCTATTACTGAAAGAATTTCTTCCCTGTGACACTGAAATATTCTGTCTTTTAAAGAAAATCCACCTTCAGAAAATGTAAGCTGTTCTATGCAAGACTCAACAGTAATGTGCTAAACAACCCAGTCCAATAGTTTTCCTCTGCCCTTCCTCCTAAAGGATTACAATGAAGTGAATATCTGATGAAGCCAGAGATGAATTACTGGATATAGATACTTGAAGGCAGAATTGCACATGTATCAGGTCAGGACAATCATCTTCACAGCTCTACAAAGATTTAGAATCATATCCAGCTATACAGTTTCTTGTCAGTAGATAAGAGGCTTTTGAGTTCAATAAGTACATGCAAATGATGGCTTGGGCACCAAATTTAACTGAAATACCATGTTTTTTATAAGTTATTATAAAATACATGCTCAATCAAGTTGAAACTCTAAGTATTTCACAGCATCCTTCAGAGTACTGTCCATAGCCCAGTACTGAACATCACTAAACCACATCCCCAAGTGTGGGGGAACATCTACACAACTTTTAAATACCTCCAGGGATGGTGTTTCCACCACTTCCCTGAGCCTCCTGTTCCAAAGCTTGACAACCCTTTCAGAGGTGAAGTTTTTCCCAATATCCATCTAAAACTCCCCTAATGCAATTTGAAGGCATTTCCTCTGATCCTATCACATGCTACTTGGGTGAAGAGACTGACCTCCACCTTGCCACTGGTGGGATATATAGAGAGAAGGTTCCCCTGAGCCTCCTTTTCCCCAGACTAAACACCCCCAGCTCCCTCAGCCACTCTTCATCAGACTTGTGCTCCAGACCTTCCCCAGCTCCACTGCCCTTCTCAGGACACACTCCAGCCCCTCAATGTCTTTCTTGTAGTGAGAGGCACAGAAAAGAACACAGGATTTGAGATGTGACCAAACTAATGCCGAGTGCAGGGGGACAATCCCTGCCCTGGTCCTGCTGGCCACATTATCTAGTGCAATCTATAATATAATACAGTGTAATATTCTCAAAACCATGTCCTATATGCATTTCTCTTTAAAGCACACATGCTGAAGAACTTTCCTAGACAAGTGAGCCTCAAAAGACAGACTTGTCCTAAAACTTACAGATCACCTTGAAAAGTCAGTGAATTTAATTTTTTCCCATTTTCTAATATTGAAGAACTCTCTGGATGAAAAGTCCTTAGCACAGTGTTATCATTAAAGTTTATCCTTTCAATACTTACATGGTATTTTCAAATAATATTCCTTTAAGTTATGAACACATGATCCACTTACCCCTTCCTCCCTTACAGAAGAATGAGGCTAAGAAAAAACTCATTAAAAGGATGGCCAAATAGTTACATTAAATGAATCAACAAAGTGGGAGTAACTGTTTAGACCTACATCTCTCAAAGCTCTCCTAAACACCCTCCCCAATAAAAAGCAATTTCCTACACACAAATAGAAGCTGGAGAGTGAGTGGAGAGTAGCACACCTTCAAAAAAAACCCCCCAGTGGTCAATAACTGAAACCATCTTCTTTCCCTGTCAAGCTGCTCTTGGGCAAAAAACTACACTACATCTATACACAGTCCACAGCTTCAGCTGAGCAGTTGAATTTCAATTATGAGATTGAGTCCAGTAGCCATCCCTGCCTTTTTCCTACTAGTAGTCATTAATGCACCTCAATACAAATGATCCAGTCATCCAAGCCCTTATAAACAAGTCAAAATATGTTATCAAGCACTCATTCCATGTAAAAAGTAATGTAACTGATTATCACAAAAATAATACATTTGGCTGTAAATTAATTAGCTGAAACAGGTCAATAGATGCAAAAATGTGTTTAAGAAAAGCTACTGAGGAAAAGGTGGGCAAAAATGATTTGCTTTTCATTCACAGCTCTGGGAACCAGTTTTGAGTAACAGTGTTTATAAAGAAACAGCCAGCTACCAAACCAAGCTAACCCAGGTCTTACATTTTGGAATCACTTTCAAGATCATTAAAAAGGACCTCCTGCAACCTATTTAAGTCATACAGGAATTCAAAGGGTTATTGAACATTTATACATCTCATAATATCCTTACTAAATTTATGTCCTTTCTTTATCCTTATGATATATGTTTTGGGTACAGTCAGTAGAAATGCATCTGAGCACAAACCACAGCAAGACAGAGAGAACAATCAGTGGGAGATTTTCCACTGTTCTACATCTTTAGTATTTATTCTCTCCCTAAATTCATACTTTTGTTTCTTAGCTTCCAGGACATACTGCAAAATCTGTGTACTCTCAAGATGAAAAAGAATAATGCTGTAAAATGTGGCAGGAAAAGAAAATCAGGGGGTCCAGCTTTAATTCCTTCCTTCTTGCATCCACCTGCTGTCACCATGACTTTGTTGCATCTGTTCATGGTCACTGAGAAGTGTTTTTAGAAAGTAGTTTGGTTTGAGGTTTTGGTGGCTTTTTTATAATTTAGTGTAAAATACTCCAGTAGAAACAAAGGCAGTCCAGCCCCAAAAGATTTCAAAAGTATCATATCTAAACCCCTTCTTTAAGCAAAAGAAACAACACAGCCTAAAATACAAAGCATTGAGGTGTCCTCATAACAATTCCATTTATCATAATAACCACAGATTTTCAACTATATTAAAAAATGGTCTTTACCCATACCATGTTTTACACATTCAGGCAATCATATTTCTAGCATCAAAATCCATGGGAGTTAATTTGTACGGGTACAATATGCTTCTCTGTTATTTTTTTGCGTGCAAAACCATCCCATGGGGGAATTAAAAAAAATCACTCAAGCAAACAGAAGAAACTGAAAGCCTCACACTGAGAAAATGGCAGGCTGGATATTTAAGAATTGTTCTGATATGATTACATCGAGTAATTAAATAAAAAAAAAAATGAGCCCTCACTAACTAGCAGGAATGGTCTCCCTTGAGGCTTGAGCCAGCAAAATGCTCACAGGGCCGCTGACTCCAGCAGAACAGCTCACTTGCTTTGAGCTAAGCAGAGTTAAATGGACTGAACCCTTGATTAATAAATGGAGCTAATAATAAGGTATGAAATTAACTTGCAAACCTTTCTGCTTTTGATTGAACTGTGCATTCAATGGTTCATGGGCATTCCTACCCTCTTTATAGACTACTGTTTGTTCTGATCTTTTTTTGTGAAACAGAGAGAAAATACTAAGTTCCCATTGACTCTTATTTTCTAACAGAAATTGTAAGCACATAGAGAAAAGATCAGATCTTGCTCCAAGGCAGTCAAGACACCACAGTGAACAGATCAGGTATACCTCAGAATTTCTTTTCAGTGATGATGACTTTTGGAGTATAAATTTATACTGTATTTTTGTCTTGCTTTGTTGTCTTCCTATAAAGTGAATACATACAGACATTTTTTGTAAATATAATGACTAATATTAACAATAATTTTATATTCAGATATTAGACAACTTGGTGGTATTTTTATGTATATACATGTCATTTACAAAACTGCGGGGGTTTTCATGTGATATATTATTACTCTGAAATAACATTTACATATTACACTAACTCTTCTTAACACCGAATGAGCTCTTACCCTAAGAGTAAAATACAGACCATTTAAAGACCATCTGCATTTCAATTTCTATTACTACTATAACCTATATCCCCAGAGATTGGTGTCTCATATAGACTAGCACAAATCTAAAGATCATGATAGATAAAACAGGTGACACTGTAACTCGGGAATTCCATCTAACTTACAAGAATAAAGGCTTAAGATAGAATGTGTTTGAGAAGAAAAAATATGTGAAGAAAAATACATTCAATCTGGTACTTCACTGGTTGTTGAGACTGAAAATTACTTAACCGTGAGTTAGAAACTTATTTGCATGCATCCCAAAATTAAATGCAACGGCCAAGAGTTCAGCAAACCAAACTAAAAAGATTATTTTAGTTATCCAAAGACTTGCTTTTGAGATAATACACTTTCAGAAGGTTATGTTTCAGCCTTGTGGTGAGCACCTATATTTTTTACAGAGAAAACTGTCCGGCAAATGATTTCATACAGATTCCACCTTGTTTCCAGAGACTGAAATACATTTCTAAGCCTTTTCTTGCTTGTTGAGATGTATTGAACAACTACATTTTTCTTTTCAGTGAAGTTACTCTCATATTTTAAAATTGGCCTTTCTATTTTAGGACTGTGTTTATCTAGAAACATTTGTAGTTTTGTGTTTAGTAATAGGTCAAAGCCTCTGGGGTTTCACACTTGAATGAATTACATCCTGGGGAATCCTGTGTACTGAGAAAGCCAGACTAATTAACATAATCAAACATGTCTCAGTAAAATCAGTATCTAAAACTACAGTGATGTCATATCCCATCACAACACCCTCTTGAAATGATGGAATGCTCAAACTGGCAACACAAGTGTGGTAAGGACTGCACACACGAAGTCTTTTCCCGACCTTTATGATACATGTGGTTTCCAAATGACAGTTTGGAAGCCAATCTAGTGCTTGTAAAAAAGTAAATAACTCTAACTTTGTAGCGGAATATATCATTATAAAACATTTTGGGTTTGCAGATTCCCATGTTTCAACATTGGAGCCATCATTGACTTGAACTGTATCTCAAGGATCATCAGATTTTAACTCAGTGGCTTCTGGACAAAAACCCAGAACATAAAACAGACCAAATAAAAAAATTTTAGAAGTGATCAGTTCCTCTTCCTCTTTAGCTATTTCAATCATTTAATTGCTTCAAAGTAGGATTATTGTTCTTCTATTCTGGACTCATCATCAGGTTCCAATCCTGCCAATTTACTACCTCTACTTATTTTAAACTTCAAAATTTTTACCTTCACTTCACAATTGCTTTTACTTCATGCAGGTGTCTAAAGACCTTTAAGTTTTTTACAAGGTGGCCTTAAACTTATATTAAAAAAGTATTCCAAACTAACATTCTTGTAGTTCTTTTCAGAAACCCTTCAAATGTGTCAGCTGCCTTTCTACAGAATGATTAAACATACTGAACCACAGTATGTTTATGCCTGGGCATAAGAAAATGATAATAATAACTTCTCATGACTACAGCTATGATTAGTTTGTCTTGATATTCCAGAATGACACTATCACACCAAAAACTACATAAATTAATCCTTCCATCCATATGTGCACTTCTGTGCGAATAATTTGGAGTAGCTGCATTATCTTGCATTCACTTATATAAATTGTGTGTTAATAAATGGAGGTCGTCTATAATATCGACCTGTCTTACTTCTTGGTGTCCAAATATACAAAGTTTTTCAAGATTTTTTTTGGAACATAATTAAAATAATACACTACTATGATCTGCATTAGGAACATCTTCTTCCAGTAATCATAAAGCTTTTTTTTTTTCCACAGGCTACTCCTTGTGAACATCTCTCAAGCTTGTAAATACAAGTGATTTACTTGAATACCTAAGTCGTAGCTGGACCAGTGATACAGTAGCTATCCAGCCTGCTGGTTGCAAAGAGAATTAGAGATTGACATTAGAATATTTTGGTGAAAACTTTATTTCAACATACTAATGTTTTCCATTTTTGAAGAATGTACTTCAATTAACCTCCAGTTATATTGAAAGTAAGTGATGCAGCTCAGTTTTGTGTGCATGTGGTACACACACACCAGCTATCATGTTTTGAAAGATGAACAATATTATTTGATGTTTTTATTGAGGTATATGAGGCATATATAAATAAACAGCATTAATATTTAAGACAGCATCTCTGTGGATTCTGGTCTTAACATGGATGTTCAAACAAGACTCACCTTTCAATCTACTGTAACTGCCAGAAGTATCAAGACATACCATAATGATCTTCTAAAGATGGGACGTAGCCATTTGTTTAGCTCTCTATAATAAGCAGGTAAGTCTACCAGTAATGATATGGAAAGACTAAAAAGATGGCAATTAAAATAATAGTGAATTAAAACATCTATAACGATTAGGGAATAATTTATCAAAGTTTGAAGTCAACAGCGTATGCTTGAGTGTTCTGTTAAACTGGAACCTTTTATAAATCAAGGCGAGTTGTTTGAATTAGCTCAGAAGAGAATATTTTAATATTCAACACTACCCACAGAAAATTTTCAAAAGCTTGAGAACAACAGTCTTATTTAGCAGAATAAAATAATGCAGCAGTAAACGGGCTACTTAAAGCATAAGCAACTGTATATGTTTCCCACAAGGATTTTGAGAAGCTTGAACTCTGCATATCTAAAGTATAGCCAGCACTTATAATTAATAGAACTGTTCCTACTGGAGACATGAAGAGTTCGTGATGGTAGTTTTAACTAATAGCACCATAAGAAAAATGCATTTACCTCAGTAAAATTAAATTAAATGTTATACCAATTCACTGTTGAAGTACATAATGCACATACATAAATTAAGCGCCTGCATACTTATTTTAAGGGGAAAGATAAGAACCAGCTGTTCTAAATATACGAAGTACTGCACTGGTTCTGTGGAATACCTGCATTGACAGACTGTCCCTGAGCAAGCAGAGGAATTCTTTAGTTTGTTTGTTACTGTGTTTTCAGCTGAGGGTTTCTTTCAACAAGTTTCTTTCATGATCATTGTTGACATGCAGAGCTACAGAAAGAACAAAAGCAAAAGGATCAACTTTTTGCAATGTGGACCTAGAAACTTAGAGCATCCCTACTTTACTAACTAACTACTATTAATTTGAATAGTTCAGGGAACAGAGGAAAATTTGTTAGTGATATTCTAGTGCATTCTTTGTCATACACCTGATAGGTATCAACAAAGAAATCCCAACTGGCTCTAAATTGTGTGGTAGGCATTAATACTTAGTGATACCTTCTGAGAACAACCTTGAGGAAGAGCTAAAAAAAAAAAGAATAAGGATATTGTGAAAACAGACAATGTAAGTTAAGAACTGTGGTGAAAGCTATATGTGGGATATATTTGAAAATAAAAAAAAAATTAAAAAA
>VXAC01004913.1:21493-164549 GCA_013399225.1 Rhipidura dahli
AAAAAAAAAAAAAAAAAAGACAATATACCTGGAGGTGGAATGTGATGGTTTTTAGGTTTCTAATGAAATACCCTATTTCTAACTCACACCTATCTTTGGATATAGGGAATGCATAAAATCCCTGTTTCTTATTTCTTTCCTGCGTCTCATCTACTTGATGACCTTTTACTCTTTTCTTATTCTATTCTGTTTTAAAAGTTGTTCTATATTGCAGTTTCTCTCTTTCCACCTTCTTTTTCTGTAATGAGTTTATTATATTTCCCTTAAATTTCAGGTTTTTACTTTGTTTAATGTGCCTTATCTTGCTGAACCTTTGCCTTTTTCCACATCTGCTTCCATCTCTGGCATTTAACTATGGCTTTTTAATAGTTTTAATAAGAGTCTGGTATGAGATAATCACGTGGGCTGTGCAACCATTGGAGATGCACAAGTAGTGGGGCTGCCATCTAACAGAAGCTAGTGGCTACAGGAAAATAAAAAAAGCCATCAGATCATACTGAGGCAGTCAAGAAGAGGGAGTTAGGCCCCGTCAGATGATGTTCACAAATGTAGAGCTCTGTGCTGAAATGGTCCCCCCAGATTTCTCTCTCCAATGGGTCTCCCAGACATGATGTGGGTGTTCAAAGGCCGTTGTCTTCTGGGCCCACAGAGCTCCCCTACTTTACAATCTCATACATATTTTCCCCTCCTGCCCTTCTGCAGGTGCAGCCCTCCCTACAAATCCTTCATTTTACTTTTTGCACAAACTATACAGATTCCCACAAGAATTTCTCAATCAATATTTCCCAATATCAACTCATAAAGCCTTAGCACCTGGTTTGCATGAAATGTTGTTTGGTTTCTCTGACAATAAATGTAATCGTGTCACTTTCCTACTGCCACCTGTGTACTAGCAACCTTATTCTCTGTCCCTCCCTGTTCTTATGAGTTACTTTCCGGTTTTTGCCTCTTCAGCTGTTCTTTCCCGTGCTCATCCCATAATCGCCTCCACTCTCCTTCCCAGTCAAACTTTCAAACTCTTTGGGTTTCCCTATTAGTCCACCTTATGGCATTAGGTCATCTTTCATTTCTGATAAGTCAATTAGAACAGGAGATATTTTTCTGTGTCAGTCTGCACTGTACTTTCAAAGACGGGACTGAAACACAGAGATGGGTTTCTCACTCCCGCTTACCCACTTCGTAAGAAAAAGCATACCACCAGACCTAACAGGCTGAGCAGAAGCTCCCCTCTTTCCTCAACCCTTTCCGAGATCCGAGATTCAGTGAGTTCACCCGCTCTCTCTGACTGTCGCTACCCGTGTAGGCATCGACTCCGCCGCCCCTCTCCCCGCGGGAGGGAAGGCGCTGGGGCAGGAGCCGTTCTGAGCACAGACAGCACCTGCCAGCCCCAGCGGAGCCCTCCCCTTTCCCGGCGGGGCATCTCCCCGGCCCGGGGCAGCCCCTCCAGGGCGCCCCCTCTCCGTAGCCGCCGCTCCCGGTCCCGCCCCGCGCCCTCCGCTGCGGCCGCGCTCTCCGGGGGGCGNCCGCTCCGCGGAGCCCCTCCGATGCCTCCGACACCGCCGCTCCCGGGCTCCGGCGCGTCTCCGAGCAGCATGGCCCGGATTAGGTACCTCCGCGCGGCTGTCTCGGGGTTTTATCTGTGGGAAGCTGCGGTACTGCTCAGGTGAGTTGCTTTCTTTGGAGAACTAGAGGTGTCTCCCTTGCCGGGTTTCGGGCAGCTGAAATGCCTGGGACGGGTGCGGACAGCCGCCGCGGTCACCACCTTTCCTCACCATGAATGCCCGGCTACCTTCGGCAGCCAGGCTGGGGGCACAGAAACTAAATGCGTGATGTCCACGCTTCCTGAACAGCTTCGTAAAATTGCCCTGTCCCGAATTTGATTTTGCATTTTACAAGCAGGAGGTTGTGTACTTCTGTCAACTGCTCGCAGATAGAGTTTCCCTATAAGATCTGTGAATTTTATCACTGTTTTTATCAGGAATGATCAATTATACTGAAAATTAAGGTGCAAAGTGTCTACCGGTAAAAGTTACAGAAAATTATCTGAGTTGGGAATATATAGACTTGTTTATTACTGTCAGTTCTTTTCGGCAAAAGCAAAATCACAGATTGCATTAGGTCAGAAGTCTTGCATAGAAACAGAAAAACACTAGCTGAGTGAAGAGAGGATATGGTCTACAGAAGTTCCCTTAAGAGGGAAAGCATTTGCTGTACTCCCGACAGTCTAAGATTTGTATTATGAAAGATGGCAACATATCCATAAATTATGACCTGAGTGGAAGACTGAGGTTCATACGGCTTTCTCTGCTTTCTGCCCAACACTCTCTTTCTAGGTGAAATAATGTTATTATATCAAGGCAAGCATTATTTTAATACATAGCACTGCACGTGTGGTGATACTAGGCTAAAATGAGCTTGAGTCCTCTGTGTGGGAAAACTTTAAAAGAAAAATCACACAGGTAAAGAAAGAGACTTCGGTGTCATCATATATTCAGTGCTAAGGCAGTTAGCCAGGGTTGTTATCAACAAACATTCTGGCTCCATATCACAATAAACAAACTATGGCATATGACATGACAGTGCCAAACTATTTTAAGAATCATATAGTTACTTAACAAAGACAAAAAAGGGAACTTACATTTGAAAAGAGAGTTTGAGGATTATACATGTAAGGGATTTATAACCACAAAGTTAAATCAGCAGCGTGTAGTGCCCCACAATGATGGCACACTTCACAACGCTCACAGGTTTATAGCAAATCTTTCCTTTTGAAGTTAATTTAATTACATGCTTTGCATCAGCATGTGCAACATAAACAGTTTATAATGTGATTTTATTGTAATTGTGCCACAAGAAGATTTTTAAGAAACTTGGTCACGTGGTATGAGATTGACCCTGGGAAGAAAGAGTCAATGCATGTATATTACACTTTAAATTTTGCAGTGTGTTTAATATTCAGCATAGGTGACCAAACCCTTGTGTAGTGTAGGCAATGCAAGCATTTCTATGCTATTATTATTCTATTTCAATGTACTTATAGAACTTATTTTTGCTCTGCATATTTTTCCATGCAAATGCCATCCTACTGTTGAATTGTTCAACCACTATTTTAACGATATAAAAACATTTATTCCAAGGGGGAAAAAAGCTATAAAGTCAGTTATGAAAAGCATACAGGTATTTTGCATCACATACATCTGGGCTATTTAATTGTTAAACAATATTTAATTGTTTCCAAATGTATACAGATATCTTATTTAGCATAAATTCAAACTATTCTCTTCAATGCCCAGATAACTGTGGTGTTGTAACAGCTTTCTGCTCATAAATAGTCATTTTATGATACTGAACATGGTTACTGTGCACAAGGACTACATGGTTGGAGAAAGAGTTCAGAAAGCTACTCATGATCTATGTATATCTTCCATATCAATCTCAAGATAGAGACTGCTGGTGACTTTAGGTCTAGCAATAATACATGGGAAACCTGAGTCAGTTCAAAACACATAGGAGTCTTCTCCATGCTTTAAAATGGAAAAAAAAAAAAAAAAAAAGGAAAAAAAATAGTAAAACCTGTAAAATTCTCAACTCTCCTGGAACTATTTTTTTTTTCAACTTAAGCTGTGTGAAATGATTTCCATTGGAGCAAAGGGAACAGGGAATATTAGACACAGATTTGAGCCTTAGCACCTATATAACGCTTGATGAGAAGATGGATGTGCTTGAATTTCTAGGAACAATCAAACCTTAAGTGGTTTACTTGCTTGAACATTTTGGAAGAAATAATGTTATCTTCTGTTACATTGTGCAACTTTGAAACTTTTCTGCTCTTCTCTAATGAACGGAAAGCTATGTGAGAATACTGAATGAAACTAACAGGAAAAACCTTTGTTAGTTGTCCAGCAGCCCTGAGGCTATTTAAAATTAATGCTTAAATTATATGCCTGTGTAGATAGAAAAAGGATGTTTTCCAGTATAAATTTAGACTTGCTACTTTAATGAGCAAAGTCTTGAGATGTATGCTTCACAAGAAGAAACTTCACCTCATTTATTATTTTTAATTTTTCATTCCACATCAGAAGACCCTTCAAATTGCAATGACTGAAACAAGATGTATTTTGGTTATTATAGGATCTAATTATTAATTTGATCTCTGAAAAACAACTTAGGGGGAAAAAACAAACATTAGAAGAGCTATGAAGCTGGCAAAGGGTTTAGAGAGTAAGTCTTGTGAGGAGCAGCTGAGGGAGCTGGGGTTGTTTAATCTGGAGAAAAAGGGGTTCAGTGGGCACCTTATTGGTCTCCACAACTCCCTGATAGGGGGGTGTAGCCAGGTGGGGATTGGTCTGTTCTCCCAGGTAACCAGTGCCAGGACAAGGGGAAATGTCCTCAAGCTGTGCCAGGGAAGATTCAGATTGGACATCTGGAAGAATTTCTTCATGGAAAGGGTGGTAAAGCATTGGAATGGGCTGCCCAGGGGGGTGGTGGAGTTGCCATCCCTGGTGTTCAAGAAATGACTAGACATTGCACTTAGGGCTGTGGTGTTCAGTCACAGGTTGGACTTCATGATCTTGAGGTCTTTTCCAGCCTTAATGATTCTTTCATTATCTGTAGTCTTTCATAGTAGTAAAAACATGACAGTATTATGTCATAGATTAACACACATTAATAATATATTAATAGATTTTAAACATGAAAAACAATGGTTAAAGCACATAACACTCTGGTTTATGCAATATATTTCAGGATGGAGAGAAAAGCTATTATCAGACCCCCAAAAAAAAAAAATATTACTTATTAATATTACTGCCAGTCTGAGCCTGAATGTGATACTAAGATGGTGCAGATATAAAAAAGAAGGCAAAATCTGGGAAAAGGAATGCAATTTATCCTAAAAATAACTGTAATTTACTACCAAAGAAAGAAAAAAATTCTGAGATATGGTTTGAAGTTATAATAATGTCTGAGTATTCTTCTGAGCTTTCAATAAAGTAAAGGTGTTTAAAAAATCCTCTGGATTTGCCTGAATTCCAAGAGATCATGATGAAAACAAGATTTTATTTGTAGAGTCAACATGAAGATCAGATTTGTGAGTCAAACAGTTTTATAAGAGCTCAGGAACTTTCATGGACAACAGCACTGATCTAATAGAACTCCACTGTCAGGGACTTGCCAGGGATTTGCTTTTCCCTTAAAGGGTGCCATGTATCTATTTTATGTGTAGATCCGTGTGTGGTGAAAGAACAAGGTGAAAAGGTGGGGGGCACTGTGCAAATGCAAAATAGATTCTCCCTATGTGGCATTTCTTTATTTATCCATATTAGCATAGACCAAGAATTATGCTACTATTAGATTATTGCATCTTTTCTGGTTCTTTTCACTACTTCATTGGACTTACACTGAAGGAGACAGTATCACAGGCACAGATAACTGTTCTTAAAAAACAGATTTTTGTGGAAAAAAAAACTACATGCAACCTCATTTTGGGGCATAACTGAGTTCACAGTTAACTGATTTTGAAATTGTTCCTGCATTTCTTTGCAAATTGATTTCAGGTGAATAGGTATAAGAAGCAAAAATCATTATCCTTTAAGCCAGTATTAGTTCCTTCAGATAGTGAAAGAGAAAAAAATAAACCAGCTTAAAACTATTAAATCTGATGTAGCATCACAGACATCTTTGAAAATAAAGATTTGCAGGTGTCCCAATGAGGCTTCAGTAGCTTATCAATATGTTCAGAATTAGACCTACAATACTACTCAAGAAATAAAGTGTCTGTTAAAATCAAGAAGTGAATAGAAGTGCATAAAAGAAAGTCTGTTAATTCAAGATGACAGCACTGAGGCACAGTACCATTCCTCAGCATCCCAGACTCAATTTGAAAGATAGTTTCTGTGGAATAAATCAGTTGACAGAGTCCAGGTCTAATCAAAAACACTTAGTACATCTCAGGGAGTAGCAAAGGAAGGGTAGGTGAGCTGGGAGTTCAGACTCCCAGCAGGAAGATGCAGGATTCTGCCAGAAGTGGTGTCAGTCCCACAGCACTTGTACAAGAGAAGAGCAGTTCAAACAGTCCAAATTGATGGGCAAAGTTGTTAATGAAGAGGTATATCCAAGGCCAAAGCCAAAGGGTCAGGTCAGCAGACCAGGCTCACAATCAGAATTACGAAGATTCAAGACTGGGTAAAATTATGCTTGCACACTCTCATGCAGAGACCAAGAGAATCTCCCCAGCACTTCTGAGGGTGAAAAAAAAAAAAAAAAAAAAACACGGATAAAAGAAAAAAAACAAGTCCTGAGAGAAGACAGTGAACCCCTGCTGAGGGGGTCTACAAAGCAAATACAAACAGCTGTTTCAAGGCTTTGTTANAGAAACTCCCCAGCACTTCTGAGGGGGAAAAAAAAAAAAAAAAAAATAAACACGGATAAAAGAAAAAAAACAAGTCCTGAGAGAAGACAGTGAACCCCTGCTGAGGGGGTCTACAAAGCAAATACAAACAGCTGTTTCAAGGCTTTGTTACCGGAGCTCACACTGAGCCCAGTCAGTCAAACTCCTGTGACGAAGCATCCTTCTAAAAGTCTAGGAGAAGAGCATCAGTATCTTCAGGGAAGCACTGTACTTTCCAAAATTCAGACAAAAGTGACAAAAGGGGATCTTGTGACCAAGAATATGTAACTCAAATTCTCTTCTATTTCAGCTCTACCACTTTCTCTTGTCTTTCTATACCACTGTAGACACTGAAATCCCTTTGTACCAAATAGGAGTTTCTCCATGAGTGCAAATTTGGTCAGGGCTTTAGCTATCCATTCTTTATTTCTATAAAAACTTGTTTATTTTTCTAAGTGATTACCATCTTTATAATTTCGGGAAAGAACTATGGATATATTTTTGTGTTTATAGTACTATAAACTGTAAAAAATTAAATATCATAGAAATTCCAATTAAACCCATGAGTCTTAAATTCTTACAGTGCTAGTGACATTTTCTTACTTTTCAACCTCTCCTAATTCCTTCCTAGCCAACTGATGGTAACAACAACTGAAAACAAGTAATGCTGTGAGATAAGTGCTGTACTTCTGTATGATAAAAAATGTAGCAGTTCCTCTACCACATTAGTCTTGTCCAGACATCCTAGGAATCCTGACAATCAGAGAAAATGAAATTTTTCACAAGATTAGAGCTTTCTATTTTAACAGATTCAGAATACAGGCTTCAAATGACCTTACTGAGTATTACGTAATAATACCTATAGGGAATTATTCCTGCAAATCAGCTTTTCTCAAGTAATGGATGATGAAGAGCCCTTGTGTGTGGTGTTGCTTCTTGTCCTCTTTACTGCTTTTCCTACTAATTTTTGTGATGTTTAGTGAAAGAATCAGTAAAGGGACATAGGAAATAAAAGATATCACTTTCACTGATATGTAGGCATCATGAATAGGTCAAGTAAAAGGCACCTTTTTGAGGATATCATCTACCAGCAAAAAGGGAACTTCTCAGAGAGCAGGAAACGCACAGTAAAAAACTATGTTCAACAAGAATGCAGGACCAAAACAGAAGAATGAGAAGAGCATCAGGAAGCCGAATATTTTGCACAGTAAAGTCAAGAGAAAAAGGTGAGAACCTTAAAGCCTGTACTTTTTTTCTAGCTCAATCCATTATTTTTTTATGGCTTCTGAGGCAATATTATCCTTACTGGATGATGTATTTAGATGGTGTGGCAATGGAAGTGTAAGTAGTAAGATTAAAAAGAAAGAATAAGAAAAAAAAGTTAAAAAATAGATGGTATGTATTTTTGCAAGTATAAAAAAATGCATTTTATTATTACTTTTCCAGTTATGCATCTAACGAATTGCTCCAATGCACGCTATTGAATACAACAGCAAACAGGGTAATTCAGGAAGAGTATCACAAGCAAAATCAAAACAGCTATGAAATTTAAAACAGCAAACTCATTTTCCTCTTTATAGTTAAAATTCAAGCTCAACTACATAACCTAATGTCTTTGTTTCATTCCCTCTTTGACATAAGATAGATATATAAGCACATTTAATTGAAAAAAAATGTTGGATTATGCTACCCACCACACCCCAGCTCAAGGATTCATATATCATATACAGTTTATGTTAAGACTCCACTATGTCTAGAGTTAATCTCCAGTTCCTTATGAAATAAATTCTGAATACAGTCTCCTTTTCTGAAATTTGAAAGGTAAAATATGAACCTAATATAATCCTAAACAGCATCTGTGAGGATCCACACGTACTAGAATATGTAATTTCACAGATGACTTTCTACAAAATTGGCTGTTTACAATTTTTATTTGTATTATTTTTACCAACAATTAACTTTAATTAATTTTAATTTCACAAGTAACCACTCAGCAGAAATAGCTGGCTAATACAGTTACACCAGCAAGGTTCCCAAAGGTTGATTTTCTTTTCATTTTTTCTTTTTTTGGAGCTATGGTGACTTCACATCTTAGTGGGGGATTGCAGACTTTAGGGACTATTTTGTGAAAAGTTGGTTTATAATGTTCTGGGATAAGGTTGGACTCAATTACTAAAAAGATCCTGATTTTTAGTCCAAGTCTTTTAATTTCATTAAGTGTTCAAAACTGCACTGGCCTTTATTAGATTCAGTAATGCACAGGAGAGCCCATTCCTTGGGCATGTGTAGGCTAAGACATCTCCATCTTCAGGGAGCAACTAAACTCCCAGGTTTTTGAGCAATATATATGCTGGCTAAGAGTACCTGACTAGATAAAATAAATGTCACAAAGTGGTAAATTGCTGGCAAAAATAAACACCTTGAAATCAGTCATGACTAAAGCAGTGACTTCACACAGCGAGGTTGTGGCTGGCTCTTGTATTCTGGGGTGTCAATTCTGTGCCTAAGCACTTCTGTAACACCTCTGTGAAGGGATGTGCATCTATGGAACTTTTCCCTGATGCTGTTGGGTCAGATCCATTACCTCTTTGTCAGCAGTATTAGAACTAAACTCAAAGTGGGCAGATTTCAGCATCATGTCTGAAACACATCCCCTAAAATACTTTTTTTAAAAATCCATGGTGATTTTTCTCTTTGTTATGTTCCACTAGAAAGAATTCTTTCTGGAAAGTTTATTTTCTTTTCTTTTTTTTTCTTTTTTTTTTTAAGGAGCAAATTTAACAACATTTGCTTAAACTCTTAATTTGCGAGAGTTAAAGTAGAATAAAATATCTTGTAGTTTCCCTCAGTCCTTGTGCACTAAAAAATTGATAGTCAATAGTTTTGAACATAATATTGCAAGCTTTTACCACACAAAATGAATATGAAGTGTCTCCACTTGAGACAGTAATCTATGATTACAAAAACAACAATAGAGTGGGGAACTGGAATTAAAAATGCTATTTTCCAGTTTTTCCGTATATGTGTTAAAATTTTACCAATTTTCTCTCCATAACTTATCCCAAAATTGTATCACTCTGCAAATGATCTCTCAAAATATCTTTATCTCATTACCTATTTCTGTTGTTTCTCTACACATATCTTTGGATTTAAGAGTGCTCAAATTCTCACCTGTAATTAAAAAGTGAGCACAAATGTGCACTTGTTCAGATTCCCTAAATAATGGATAACAGAATGCTCTTTTTCACACTTTTCAACAGGGATTTCTCCTTCAGGAGAAATCGTGTCTTGCACATAACAAAGCCTGTAGCACTGTTGGGGAAGGGGGCCATGTCCTCAATGCCTTCATGATGGTCCAGGGAAGGGGCTCTACCCGGACCCCCTGAAGTCCCTCACTCAGCTGGTGGAGGATTTGTGAGGGCAGTGGGGGATCAGCACAGGTCATGGCCCTTCTTTCCCCCAGCTTATTTCTAGTTCTTCACACAAAGCTCAGGATACTGGGGTGATAATTAAGGGGATGCTGGCATAACAAAGACTGGAATTGCGAAGACTGTGTATGGATCTGAGGGGAAGTTTAAACACTGCATTCTGTGTGGGAAAGAGAATGCGTGTACTGGACCAGGATAATTTTGGTGGAGGCATCAAAGGCTAGAAGCACTGTTTTTTTAACCTTCACATTATTTTCTCTGACTTATTCCGTAAGGAATATGCTTCAGTGCATGCATTAGGGATACTGGGTTCTGTCATTATGTGGCATGAATTCTGTCACTCTCATCATCACCCTGAAGCTCAACTCTGTTTTTGTTAAAGAAAGTCTTATACTGATTTATTACAGTGTTGATAGAATTAATAAAAAGGAAAAAATTACTTAATCCATGTATCTCATGTAAATTAACATGGCTGGTTGAACATCACCATTCCTGTCTCACAAAAAATTCCAAAGCACTGAAAAGATTTTCTCACTTCTTCAATGCATCAAAAGAAGTGTCAGTTGCAGAAAGCAGGAAAAATCTCTGCTAATTCTGTGGGGAAGATGTTCAGTCTTTGAAAATCAGAAACTGAGACTCCAGTTCCCATTGACATTGGAAAACTGATTGAGTGACAAAACAGAAAAGACACTGAACAATATTCCACCCAAGCCTGCCAGCATTTCATAAAACAACATTGAATCATGTGTGTTGCCGTGAAACTCCATTTCATGAAAACAGTATTTTTTCAACTAGAAATATTTTGTCTTAATTGAAAATTCTAAATTAATACTAATAACACAGATCTGCACTATAATTAGCTGGCTAATCAAAATAAACAATTTCATGAGAAGCATTTTGGGAAAAAAAGCTTTATATAGTGACTTCTCAGGCTATATGCAGCTTTTCTTTAACAGAACTTTTATCAAACTTATTTTAGAAAAGTAGTCCAGTGTCCTAAACAGCCATCTGACATGCTCACTCAAGGTACAGGACTGATATGAGCAGTGCTTCCCTAAGGCAAACAGAATAGTATCTAATTGAATTGTGGTTCAATCCTCACAAATCTGGGGTTTTAATTCAAAATGGTTTTTTTATCTATTTCTGATAAACCTTAATCATTTTACTCTAATGTAAGACTTTCTGAGAAGATTTTTATGCATAGTGAAAATTGAGAAGAAACACAGCAAAAATAACCATTTTGTTTTGGTTATGGTTTGCAACTCATAAAAGTGGATTTTTAAAGCAAAGCAAGACGAAGGAACAGAAAACATATGACATTATAATTAGCCATTAATTATGATTACAAGAAAGATGTCTCTTCTGCAGATGTACACCTTCGTGGCCATTGTTTCTGTTTAAGCTGTTGAGAGTAGAGCAACCTAATAAATGCAGAGCTGATGGGGCACTGCAACAACAGCAGAAAATCCATTAGAACTAGAAAAGTTGGTGATACACATCTCTACAATTTAAAGGGCATCTTGAGATGTATTCCAAATACAGAATCAACAAAGCAGCTATAATCTGGAGGATTCTGTTTGCAGAATTCACAGGTTCTTCCTAGATCTAGGAAGAATTGCCTTGAGAGACAACAGTTTGCTGTCAAAAGTCTCATTTGCATTAATTTGCCTTCCAGTCTTGTGCTGCCTCATTGTCATCAGTGGCATCACCATTCATTATGGTGGTGAAAGACACCAGTCAGTTCCAGTGCAAGTTCAGCTGGTTAGGGGAATCATGCATTAACCATGACAATAAATGAAATTATTCAACTCTGACAGCTTTAGAGAAGAATACCTGGTGTAATAACATAAAATATTCAAGAAATTATTTTACTTGGCCATTTTACAATCTATCCATCCTGCCACCAACTTTTCTCCATTATTCAGTGAATACACAAATTACCCTTTATAGTGAGAGAATAATGCAGGTTCAGACTACTATAAATAAGTGGTTTACAGATTCTCTAATATTTTTTAAAATATTCCATTTCTTTTAGCCTAGTACTATCTATCAGAAAAACCCAAACCAAACCAAACGAAAAATTAATTGAATTTGGAGAAGACCTAACTCTTTTAATTAAAATATAAAGTTGTCAAAACCTAAACCCATTCAGTAGGTCCTCGGGAGAGTGAAAGATTTTTCAGAATTTAAATATTTGAAATATTCTCTGCTCCTCTTTGAGTTAGCTTTTTCTTCACCTAAAAGTAGGGTGAATAAATTTAAAAATGGCTAGAAACTAAGACCTGAGTTTAGAACATTCATAAAAATAGTCTATACAACAGGTTAAAAGACTATTAAGAAGGTGCTCCTGGGAAAACAGTGAAAAATATTCAGAAGAGAGTCCTAATTCATAAATTATATTAATTCACATGCTGCATGGCTGACACTGGCAATAATGAACTTGTCTTATACAATGAAGCAAAATTACAGAGACAACCTGTAGTTTGTTGAATCCATAGCTTTATCAAGATAGAAAGCCTTGCTCATAGGATTAAGAAGAATGCTGGCAAATTAGTTTTCTTCCTTTACCCTAAGAGATTTATTTTCCCTAGAAAGGGGCAAAGCATTGTGCTTATATATATGTACCAAGTCACAAACAAACAAAAAAAATTATATAAATTTAACATTATCTAGATTATAATGATGATCATGTCAGAGTGACTTAATCATCACTAGAATGATGATCATGTCAGAGTGACTTAATCAGAAGACTTAAAATCACATCATGCTCTCTTTTTTTCTCTCTGTTAAGAAAAGGTTAAGAAAATGAAACATTGCACAGCTAGCCAAAGTTTTTTGAAACTATAATCCATACTTTATGCACTTTATGCCAACATGTGTTAAATATGTGTTGACTTTAACAAGCTATTTTACTTCCATGACAAACATGACTAGAGAAAGACTGGGGGGGCTGGAGGAATTCTCAACTGTATTAATAAAAGCAAAAAAAAATATGACACCATAAAGGTACCAGGAACATCATAAAAAAATGATTGTAACCATTGCCTAAGCTACAGGAGCACTAAAACTTAGTGTTAATTCTGTAGTTGAAACAGAAAAATTGGGGTTTTTTTCAAATCTGAAAGAAAATCTTTTTTTAATAATTGCATCAAAATGCAATCCCCTTCATATTTCATGTAGCTTTCATTTATAATCACTAAAGTAATAATAATGGATAATTAGTGAACTTAAAATTGAAAGCTTTTGTTTGTTGCACATAAAAATTTTTACTTTGGCTGAGAATGTGTCCCAATGCAACACTGCTTATCTCTGGAGCAAAGTATAAAAAAAATAATGTGACCATTTGCACTCCATCAAGATGAGAGGATAAGAGGGCAACTAGAAAAATGTAAAACTGTGAAAAATCAGTAGAAAAATCTAAATTTTACACAAAATATTTAAAAATTTCTTGAGGGTTTTTCTCAGTAAATACCCATTTAAAATCTTGGTGATAGAATGCTTCTGCTCCTCTTAGTTGATATGACAGTCTTTTCTCTGGCCAACATGAGTTAAGAATTCTGTGTTTTCTCTGTTCTGATAAAATTATTATTATCTAAAATATTGCAAGATATGAAAATCTGCATTTTCCTTGCACAAGGAACTGTCAGCTTTTTGACCTACAACAAGAGATTTCATCTTTAATTAGCAAGAAACACATTATTTTCAGTTTTAGCAGAAATTAAATGAAGAGCACTTTGTCATTGCTTCAGTCTTTGTTATTGCAAACTTAATTCTTTCTCCTCCATTTACAATCTTTGGCTTTATTACATGCCACCCTCTTCCACTGTTTTTTCAGCCTTGGAAATGGGGTTTTTTGGTCCCTCAGAATGAAATTAATTTATTCACCAATAAATCATTATTCAAATAGTGTTATTTTCATGCTGGAATGCAAAGGAATTGGAAGGAAATTACCTTCTTGTATTAACCTTGAATGGTAGAAAGTAATGTTGTCTAACTCAGGCGTCTAAACTAGGAGTTCAGTTACCCTGACTTCATGATGCAAATGTGAAGAGCTTTCTTGCAGGGATAATTCAGAGAAGGAGATGAATTTTATGTTTTGTTTTGTTTCTCGGAAGAAACTATTCCCGTGTGAGCTAGAATGGAACAGCAGTGATTTTATAAGTCACTTTCAGTACTGGATCCATGCAGCTGTGACCCCCTGACATAGCTCCTGGCTTTCCAGAATGGCCCTATATTTTCATGAATAAATATTGCTGATGAATGGCCTCCAATCACAAAAGTCTGTCTTTTGCTCTCTATGAAGCATTTTAATTTTCAGTAAAGAGACTTTTAAATTTTATCAAAATTTTTTAGAATATTTGCTTAAAAAAATATTAATCCTGTCTTCTGAACTCTCACTCCACAATATTTGGTAATCTTCAAGGTTTCCAAATCTAAAATTCTTTATTGCAGTAAGACAGAGACTTGTATTTCTCTTCTGAGAGCTATCTTAATTAGCCAGTTTAAACACATCACACCTCAAAAGAATATCTGTGTCATGCTACTTAACTGAACAAACGCATTTCAATGATCAACTGGGCAAAAATTTGGAAAAACCTTAGTATTATCCCCCAAATCCATACAAATTAGTATTGATTATGCTTTACGTTAATGTATGATATTTTTTGGCGTAAAATGGAAGGCAGTTTTTTTCTTGATAAAAAGAGCAGGACTGGTTTTTGTAAAAACAAGGAAAACATTTTAATTCGGATGGGCTTGAGGCCTTCAGTAACCATTCCCGTAATATTTCTTGGTTTTTGTTTTTAGCTGTTAGTCACATGCTAGAACATTGTACTCTCAGTTTTTGTCAGGTTTATATACATCTTGAACAATGTGTGCAAATTCTGCTTACTGTATGCTCTGATCTCGTTATTCCTTTACCTACTTAATTGGTAGATCAGGTAGTTGGAGATGTTGCCATTACAAAAAAAGCCATCCTATGCTTCTGACCTCATCAAATAAAGAGCTTCCTTTCCCCATTAATTCTACCAGATATATTTTATGAAGGTCTATATTCCTCAGAAGAGGGTTTGAAGGCTTTCTTCATATCATTAAATCTTATTGCTAAAATTTTCTAAATGCAATACACCATCAGATGATCCAACATCACCAGCTAGAAGGATCATTTCTTTCCTGGCATACATCTTTAAACACATGGTTACACTGAATAATTTCTGTTTTAAAAGCTGATGAATTCTATGACCACGGCTTACAGCTATGGAATCAAGGAGACTGGTCATGAGATTAATTCACCTAACCATTGCTGGTGAACCAGGGAATAAGTACCTCTAGACTAATTTACAGAAATGCTCTTGTATGTGAGATGCCATTAAATGCATATTGGCTGCAGTTTTTTCTTTCCTTCTAAGGGTGTAATTAATTCCTTCGAGCTTCTCTGTGAAGCATTTTAATATGAAGTGCATTAAAAACATTGAAATATCAGCTGGAGAGAATGGACCACAAACACAACATCCAATTGCTCCAGGGGTTTGGCCACACTTGCTGTCTGATAGAATAAGTTAAATCATGAAATGAAAGACCTGCTGGACCATCACAGTGCATGTAGCAGCACTGTAGTATGCATTATAAGAAGAAATGCAAACCTTCTACCTCTCTGAATGACTAAAATGTATTGTGTTTGAGACAAAATTAGCAATTTATGATCAGATGAAAAAAATCCCCCAGACAAATGTGACAGTAACTTGGTGCTCATGTAAGATTTTCAAGAAAAATTAGACAGTAGTTTACCTATGGGAGGGAGAAAATGAACTTACCATATAACTCAAAGATAATTTGTATCAACTGTATTCAAAAGTAAGTCTGTGAGACTGGAGACTACTCTCAAACTAATTTGGATAAATTAGTGGACTGTCCTAAACTGGACTTGGAAGCATCTCTCCAGGAAGTTTCCAGTGGAAAGTATAATTACAGCACACTATATTCTGTCTTATTCTCTGTCACCTACCTGTAGCAGCAACAAAATGAGAAGACTCAGCAAATGGTGCAAGAAGGAATTTCTTCCTTCACTTTTGTCTATATTGTTCTTATTAAGCCCTTCTGGAGTGATACAATCTTATTGAAACACTGATGGTAGACCATTACTTCTTTTCTTCAAAATTTTCAAACAAATATGTATCTTTTAGGGCTGAAATCACACACTAAAAGCAATTTTTTAATAACCCACCTTGAAGATGAATGTTTAAATGAGGGAGATCAGTAAAAAACCAGCACTTTCTGCAGTACAAAAATGATAAGTCTCAAAGGTAGAAGAACTGAAATTACCTTTGAAAATATACCTTTTGAAATAAAGCCTATTTAAAGCACTCTCATATGTAAAGTTTCTTTCCTTTGTGCTTCGGTAAAAATGTGCAGAATTTGGGACAGATGAATGGCTAGACAGACAGAGAGATAGATATACAGATAGAAACAACTTACAGGTAGAACACAGTAGTTCTTCCAAAAAAAAAAAAAAATAAGACATTGGAAAGCACTCTGATCTTTGCAGCCGTAAATGTTTTAGAGAAGGAAACATTTGTGGAGACTGTAAATTCCCTTTGAGGAATTTTCCTCAATAACATTCTTCTGGAGGAAGGGAAGACAAAGATGTTGTCTCATAAACATGCCTACTTTAAATAGACATCTCAGGAGCACTGATTCCTGACCTGTGCTTTATCTTGGAAACAATTAGCAGCTGCTAGATGAGATCTCCCATTTCAATTCTGTAGATATTGATGCTCTGGCTGTATAGTTGTGTTAACTATATATTTTTTTCAGACTTCTATAATAGCAATTATTTTAAATACACAAAATAATCAGTAATATTGCAAACATATTCCCAGCAGAGGATTAAAAAATAACTGAGTCCCATCACCTGCAATTACAATCATATATATTACAGCATCCTAAGGCCTATATCTGTCTTGAAACACACAGGGCTTTTCTATGTCAGCTCAAAGTGTTAAACTATCCCTGAACTGAACTGTTTCAGTGGATGAAAGTCTTTTAATTTTGATCTAAATTTATCCCTGGCTATTCCATATCCATTTGCTTTCATGACAACACCATAGTTCAGCTTACAATTCTTCATTCTTTGCAGGTGTGTGACATAGATAGAACACTTACCTCCCTTTTTCCTCATAGTGGTCAACCTCTGATTTTTTGAGCTTCTTCTAGTTTATGGGCAGCTCAAGTGCAGTTTCCATGCTGGAGCTTAAGTCCCTACTGAGCAAGGAGCTGCTGCTCATCCAGCTGCTTAGTAAGTCAAACACCCAGCTGTGAAAGGAATTGAGCAAGATGAGCCAACTTTGCAGCTGTAACTTGTAAACCTAATTGCAGCAACTGCAAGCCTGCAGCCCAGCCCCTGTGTGGAAGGACCTTGGGAAGACATTATTTCACACTTGGGACTATGCCCATACCTTCCCTTCCTTAAGCTCCTCAAATCAGTCAAGTGCCTTTTGACAGTCTGAAGATTTCTGCATGAGATTTATGATGTTTAATCTGAATGTAGCCGCTTTTCTGTATATCAGAGCTCATTCCTTTTCACCAAGCTAGCCATATATGAAAAGCAATACCTTTTATTTTGCTGAATTGTTTCTTCCACAAAGCTGTATTGTCTTGGTTGGTACAGTTTGATCTTCTGTTATTATTAAACTCTGTGTCCAAATTCCCATTTGAATTTGTCTGTCTCTCATTGGTTTTTCTTCTGCCTTTCTTCTTTAGATACATTTCCAGAATTTTCTGCCCCCTTGAGATGTTTATATCCTTCAATTATGCTATTTTATTTCACTCTTCTTTTTTGATAAACTAAGCAGATTAAACTCTTAAAATCTCTAACTTGAAGCAAATTCCCCTAACTCTCAGGTCATGGCTTAGTGGCTTTGTTCAGTACCTTTCCAAATGCTTTAATGTCGTTTTAAAACTCGAACATGGAATTTGATGCAACATCCCAGAACTGGTCTCATTAATATCATATAAAATAATAAATGACCTTCATGCTTGTACTCACTCCTTCAATCTTTCTGCACCACTGGATAACCCAGTAGTGCAGTGAGAACTTTACCACAACAGTGCTGAGTTGTTGGACGAATTCTGAATCCTTCTTCAATGCTTTCTCCAGCTCTGCCTATGTTCCCAGTTCATACAACTCTTAATGTCCTTGCTCTAATTGTTTTAAACTCCTCTACCTAACTGGATGGAATATAAGAACAAGGTTATTTTCTTCATACCCTCAGAATTTATGTCTCGGTCAATTCTTTTGCATTTCGTAGTTTTAAACCATCCACTGTTTTGCATTTTCTTTCCAGATTATGGATGGCTTTGCTGAACACCATCCTTAAAAGTAGCTTTTTGTCTGATATTTAGGATGTGGGTGCTGATCTAGAGAGGCTGCATCTTGTCTTTGTTAGGCTGCTTCTTACTCTCTAACATTTATATCCCACCTGAAATATCTTCAGCTTGACCTGAGAGATTCTAATTCAAATATGACTTTTGGTAGGTAATGCACTGTCACAGGCCTGTGACTTAGGATGTTTTCCTATCTCAGTGCATGGAATTCCAACTTGACAGTCTTCAAGACATTCATGGGAAGCTCATCTGTCCTCAGATTTTAGGTGAAAAAATAATTTAATAGACAGAATAAACCAAAGACATGAGTACTTATAGTCCTTGTGATCCTAATTTTCTGTCCTTGTCTGGTTTTTTGTGACAGCTTATTTGAAATAAAAAATTCTTACCCTAACTTGTAATATAAATTTATCTGGTCACGAATAATTTTTGGATGTATCTTTTGATATTTTAATTTTTTTTCTTGATTTTTGTCCACAACTTCAGTTAACAAATTTCTTTTCAATTGTTCTTGAAGGCTTAATTTACATTTTAAAGATGTTTGGGATATATCGAGGAAATTGAAGTCAAGTACTGTTCTAAGTCTGAAGCTGTAAAATGGTATAAATCCTTATAACTGTTAATAATATTTGCCAATAGCTCACAAGCACAACTCAGAATCACTACCAGAGAGAGAATTCTTGTTGGTAACTTTTCATCATAAAATATGAATAGACCAGAAGACTGTGAGGTTATAATCTCTCTTCAATAAAAGACTTCAGCAATGGGAAGCTTCTGCTGGTGAAAAAAAGTGTACACCTTTCTTTCTCAGTAATTTAAAGTCACATAATGACTTTATGCTCATCACAAGTCCATTGTACCTTGCTTATATTAAAATATTCTTGCTGATATTAAATTCTTATAATTCTGTCTGTTAGAAAGTGCATGTACAAATTCTTTAAAGAACTGTGACAGGTCAGAATTTATTCCCTCTTGAGGCACGCAAAGCCATTCCTGGACTTATGCAATAGTTGTGTATCAAGGATGAAACTATGTGCATTATTAACACTAAAAGAAGCTCAGTTCTTGGATCATGAAAGGAGTGTAGCTTTCTCTAACCCCTTAGCCAGAGGCCTAGCTCTCAGGGACTGCGTGCAATAAAACTGAAGAGCCCTTACCATACAGCATAAATTTTTATATTATTCTGGAAACAGAAAATCCCTTCCTAAAATCCACTGCTTTACTCAGGTTTTATTGCATTACCAAGTTTTGCTCATTTTTAACTGGATGAGTATTCCACATGCCAGCTCTGATTGATGGAAGTTTTATTTGTGCAACAATATTCTTGAAATACATATTTTTGGATAAAGTTAAATCAAAGGGGCAGAATTCTGCAGAACTCAGCCAGCTTTTACTCATAACACCCCAAGCTTAGTAAAGGGGAAAACATTCCTTGAAGAAATATTTAGTTACAAATTATAGCTGACTTTTGAGACAAAACTTGTTTATACAAAAGGTATTAATTATGCTGAATGTATTCTTTTCATAAGCAGGCATTAAATTATTCAAGATATTTTGAGACTTGTAATTGACTAATGAAAGCAAATATTAATGATGCCATCATATGAATAGGTAAATGTCACTTTGAGAAAATCCATAGTAACAGCAATTGCTATTTCTCCCAGTCAGCATTAGTTACTTTAATTTCAAAGTACTCTATTCCATGGCAAAACAAGAACTACAAGTACAACAAGGAAAGTTACAAAAAGTTCAGTGAAGTAAAAAAAGGACAAAAAATTCTTCCTTCCCAGAAAATTATACTCAAGCTAACAATGGGCCTTTCTATATTTTTGTTCTGGATAATTTATGTATATTAAGAATAAAAATATAGGATTGCATATCCTGTAGTACAGAAATGTTCTACACCTACAGAATAAAATATAAATTCCTGCTAGAAGACTGCTAGAAAGAAATCTAAGTGTGTATACTCAGTGTATACACACAGTAACTTGATTCTCCTGTTTTCCAAGTAGATAATACCCAGCAAAGGGTAATTGGACTCTTGTATTTTATTTGCTTTATAAACATTTGTGATGTTTTACAGAAACATAAATCGCTACAAGTTGTAATAATGTGATGAATCAGATCCATTCAGAATGATTGATAATGAAAATCATAGCAATAAGATAATTTCAAACTGAACTATAAAAAGAATGTGTTGAATACTTACTTTCTCAGAAAGGGAAATACATTGTGCAGCTATGGGAAGAAATAAAGGACTAGGTTAGCTAGTGAAGGAGAGTAAAGAAACATCTTTACTGAAAGAGATACCAAAATATTCAAAAGAATTTAGAAATATCCAACATTTTTACAATTTATGAACAATTTAAGAATATACAAATCAACTTACACATAGAAAAGAATAAACACTCGCTAAGCAAATAAACTCAAGGATCAAATATAACTTTCTGATTCAATATTACAATTAAAAGACTTGATTTCCATTTTTAATTAAAATGTGAGCAAACCATAGCCTTCTAGAGGCTTCTATCTTCATATTCTATGTGTGCCCAAATTTGTAACTCTCAAGGACTAAGATGAAATATTTTTTTATTTAAGATAATAAATCCAAATTTCAAATTTGAAGACAAAAATTTTAGCAGAACTTCTAAACTGAATTTCTATAAAAGTGTAACTTTTAATGAGCTGAGTCTTGAAAAGGAAGAAATTACAGTCTGTCTGCACTCCACATGGCCTCTTCATACTTGCATACCTGTATGGAATTTTTCCATTTTGATATGCCATCCATTGTTAAGAAGCAAAATTTAGCATGGCTTTTTATGAGTCACAAAATTCCTAAAGGCTTTACATTATTCCCTGTGCTTACATCTAAACAAAAGCATATTTAAGCACTTCTTAAAGAGTAAACTGACATGGAGACAATTAATTGGGTAAGTAAGAAATTTAAGTCCTTCTATAACCGATTTTCGACTTGAATTCAGCACAAGCATGCTAAGCTCTTTGTCTTTCTTGAGACTCCAAAATGGTTTCAGTTGCATTGTGTATTGCAATGTTACTCAAAATTTGTATATTTTCTGACTAGATTGTTTTTCCAGTGTGTTAGACAGCACTCAAGTAAGAGTTGTTCCACAAAAACAAAGACTTGTTCTTTGTTTCAGCCCAAGGCTGATCACAGTGCCACTACTCTGCTCTCTTAGCACGTGCAGAGCACACTTTAGAATGTCAGTGGGAGTTTTGTATGCATATGAAGAGGAAGCTATAGGAGATGGCATTCGTCATGTGGCCCTGAGAAGAAAAGTTTGTCCTAAAATAATTTTTTCAGTAATTTGTAAAGGTTGTTGGTTCTTTTTTTTCAACTGTAGCAGTCACCTTTGTTTTAACAGAAAACAAAACTCTAAGACAATGTTAAAGAGTACCACCTGCCAAGAGACTGATCTGTTTAATTATGGTTACATATCAACATAAACCCAAAGCTGGTGATAGTAGTGGTATTCTAATCAAGACCCTTAGTAAATTTTTTTTTTTCTGATCCAGGATTCTATCATGGTACACCCACTTAAAATAGATGAGTCTCAGAAAAGACTCCAAAATATGACATTCCACATACACAGCTATTTCTGCAGATGACATTATTTAACTCTGTGATAATGATATTGATTACTGCTGACTGAAAGTGTTATTAATCTTCAGAAGTTCTGAGGAAGAAGTAACCTATAACTGTGTAGCATAGCTGAATAAAATGCATGTATTAAATGACAGATATAGAAAGAACTTACTGTTTCAATTTCTTTGCTACTATTTTTGAAGCATTAACTAGCTTGAAAAACTGTCTTAGCTTTCCTGTTTTCCTGTTCCTACAGAAATGAACTATGTTTGACTAAATAAAATCAAAGTTTTGCTAACAAAACTTCTAACAAATTTTTTTTGTTTGTTTCTTTGCTTGTTTTTCCTCACTGTTAGCTTGGTAGCCACAAAGGAAACAGACAGTGCAAGATCTCGTAGCATGCCAATGTCGCCATCTGATTTCCTGGATAAGCTGATGGGTAGGATGTCAGGCTATGATGCCAGGATCAGACCAAATTTCAAAGGTAATTTCAAAACTGAACTTTCAGGTTTTCAGTGTGTCAGTATTACTGCTCAACGAACGCAATTTCTGAAACAAATACGAAAACTCAGAAGTACATTCACTGAAAAAATGAAAGTGCCTTCTCTTGCCTTTCTTTTGTGTGCATGGCAGTTTGTTTCTGTAGCAATTCACTCCACCCCTGCCACTTTCACAGCTGCCCAATTGCAGGCCTTTCATAAACATAGCTTGTCATTAGATTTGGGTTGTCTAATACGGTTTTTTGGTTTGTTTTCATTCCTGAAATGCTTACTGATGGATTCAGATTCCCATCTTGGGTTGTCATAGCATGAAACACTCCATTAAGCAGTTCTATGAAAGATTAGCTGAATCTTCATATCTGTCTGGTTCTAAAGAGTGTGTTAATGACATGACCATCAAACTCAAGACAGCTTATCTTAGTTACCAATTCTACCACCAAATTATATTCCTCACTCCTCGGCCCCATTTGTGCCTTGAAACGCCAGAAGGACCGTCTTTCCTCTTGTTCTTTTCCCTGTTCCCAGTTCTCCACTGAAATTCTAAATTCTCAGTACCTGGAACTGCCTCTTGGCATGTGCCTTTTATGCACTTATCTCAAAGGAGATTCAATCAAGACAAAGCAGACTCAAAGAAGACAGAAACAGTAAAGTTTGCAAATGGAATGATTATGTCTTCTGAGGGTCTTAGCATTAAAAATATTATCCAGACTCAGGCATGTTAGAGTATTTAATGAAGGATTACATAAACCATATTTTTATATGAATATGCAAAGTATCATATAGACAAATGCCATCCATTCTAACTTTTGCAGTCTGGGAAGTTTAGGTAAATTTGACTATTCTTGTTTTTGGAAACAAGGAGTTCCAATATTTTAGTGGAACCATATTTATTACTGAATCTTTAAACAAGGTATCGGTCTATAAATTACCCAGAATAAAAATAATATTTTGAAATAATAAACCTACTGTGCTTAAAAATTATATTATCCTTACTTTGCCTTAATTGCTTTCTCCTATGCTTATCTTCTTGATTCCAAGAGGTTCTCTTAGCTCTAACATTTCACTATAAAGCTTTACTCCATGTTTACTACAAAAATATTCCTTCAAGCTGGCAGTGCTTTCTCCTCTAAGTCATCTGTCACTGCCTTTCCATCTTAATTCTTATTCAGCAAGAAATGTCGTAGGTTTTTGACATCTCCAAGATCCAGAAACTTAAGTGGTTTTGACTCTACAGCCACTGCTATGTGCTGGTTTTACCAGAATTTACCCCGTCTGATTCATGAGAACCATGTAAGAGATTTGTCAGATTACTAACTCATCAGCAAACCATAAACAGTCGGTTGTGTATATATGAACTTATTACCCAGGATTTACTGCAGCTGGAAATGCTTTGGTTTTTTTTTAAGTAAGTAATGCTGATATTTCTCAGGAAATTATAAACGTGCACTGGAATTTCAAACACGTCTCTTTATGATTTGGGGACTGAATTTTATAGTTTGTCATGGACAGCATCCAATCACAATCTTCTGATGAGGCTATAGTGAAGAATTGGCAGACTGAAGATGGTTT
Organism: Rhipidura dahli; assembly: GCA_013399225.1. NCBI lineage: Eukaryota > Metazoa > Chordata > Aves > Passeriformes > Rhipiduridae > Rhipidura > Rhipidura dahli. The sequence continues at coordinate 45,365 of VXAC01004913.1, forward strand.
AGAGATTATGAAATTCAATGCAGTACTTCTTGTAAGTATAATTCAAAGGATTTAGAGGCTTGTTTTGTAACTATTGAAACTTAAAAAGACAAAACCTAATCTGACATTTTTCCTTTCCAAAAAGTGCACATTCTAAATCTTCTGACAACTGTGTGGTTTAAACAGATCTGCCCAGAATGACTCAGACCTACCACTCAGAATAAGTATCTCCTTAAACGACTTTGCCACATTTTGGTTAGTTTTATTACTCCTAGAACAAGTGCTGGGGCTTAATGCTTTTTTGAGGTTTTAAACTGGTGATAGTTTTAAAGAAAGAGGATGAGAACTAATAAGATAACTCAGACATTCATTTGAATTTTTATTCCAGTAAAATTCTTTTGTAGACAAGATTTTTAACTACCAATTTTAGTCATAATTAATCTCAGTCAAGAAGACAAAAATTATGTATTTTTGTCTGTGTGCTCTGCTTTTGAATATGGAATTTTGTATATCAGTTCTTGTTCAACAAATATAATAGAGAAGACATGGTGTTTATTCAGCTAATACAACAGGAAATTGAGAATTATTGTAAAAGCTTTATTCCAGTTGCAATTTTTTTTTTTTTTTAATGTTACATCAAACCTACAGCAAGGTGTTTCTCTTACTCAGGGTCCACATTGCAGACTATATCCATTCCTGCAAATATGGAAAATACTTCATTGCCTTTCAAATTTGAACACAATTATGTAACCTAGGTGTAAAAAATTTAAATATTAAGGTAAAGATTTAGGCATTTACATAGGAAAATGCAAAGTGTTACTTGCCCTGCTATTGGCAAACATTATTCAGCCATCATTAGTTTACAAACTTTGAAAGCCAGGACCTAACTGAAAAAAAAAAATTAATTTAGTTACATATGTTCTCCTAATCCTTTCTGGAAGCTGTTTATACTTTTGGCGTTTTCATTATTTTCTGGCAATAAAACCTTTTTGTTTTGGAATATTAAAAAGTATAATTTTTTTGTTTGCTTTAAATTTGGTGAATATTTTTACTGACTTTATTACCACATGACATACTGAGAAATGGAGCTGCTTTACTTCCTTTTGATCTTTACAGACTTGTATACTTACAGATTACACCCTGCTATATACCATTTCCAGTGTGAAGGGCCCTGTTCTACTTCAGCTGGTTTTGTGTGGAAACTTGTCACAGAATTTTTGATCCTTTTTTCTTTTTTTCTCCCTAATATATAAATATACTAATCTATATGGTGTATTTATATATAATATTAATCTATATCTCTTAATTATAAGAGTTCTCATTATTTCTACCAGTTTGGCTGGTACAGAGGTAATGTCTACAGGAATAAAGTTCATGTTCATGTCGTCCACCATCATACCTGAAGTCTGGGGTTTTTTTTAATTCAAGTTATACCTGCTGGACATGGTACACATTTCCTTTCCCTACAAAACTGACATGGGTGTAAGCTGACTCACAGTGAATTGTATTTCCACCATTTTGCAAATATTTTTATAATTTCTGGATTTATATCACCTCAGCCCATCAGTTTGTTCTTGTTCAGTTAGTCTGAAATGTCTTCTACAGTCCTCATACAAAATTCCAGCAGAATGGCTCTAGTATTTGACACAGCCAGCAATCAGAGACAAATGCTGCTATAAAGACTTCATTTGGTTTTTCTGCCCTGGCCTTCTTCACTTTCGTAGATGCTTTTATAGCTTAATCATCTTCTTTCAGCCTTCAGATCTTGGCAGGATTCTATTTTTAACACCTTGTAGATAGGGATCATTGTTAGCTTTTCTGTCTCTAGTGAGTTTTAGCTCTATTTCTTTTCTGCCTCTCTTTGAACTATGTTCAACTTGCCTGAATTCCTGTGTTTGAATATGACTTCCAGCTTTAAAAGCTTCTCATTCATGATTCTTTTTGACCATGTTTTGGGAAGTTCATTTTTACTCTCAGCACAGTATCTTTGATTTTGCTCTAAAACATTTGCAAGGTACTTTTAGCTTCTAGTTTTTTGCTCCTTTTAACTAGCTGCTAATCATTTTATTGTAATTTTAAATTAGGCATCAGCACTGTAGTAAATCAGAGCTTTTTTCTAAGAAACAATGTTGATATAGCAAACTTATATTTTAAAGCATAATACTATTTTAAACAAGATAATATCACATCAAATTTGAAATGATGGCAAGTATTACAACATGGAAGAGTTTGAAAGAAAAACTGCCTTGCAAACCAATTAACTAACATGGGCAAGAAGTACAATTTTCTCCCTGACAGTGTTTATTGACTCCACACTCATTCATCTTCTCTGCTTTTCCATTTTCCCTTGATCCTTTTCAGGGGTGGAGCATGTAAAACTGTTACTGAATTCTCAGAAGTACTGGATATACTCAACAACTCTAAATAATTAACTGAGTAGCAAAGTGGCTGCAAGTGCTACCTCCTTACCTGAGAATTCTGCTCCACAGGTGTACTCATTCTGTATTGCAAAGGCTGAAGTGCACGTAGAAGTGTTGTGTTGCAGTTGCTGTACAGCACTTCAAAACAATTTTTGCTGTCAGGAAAGCAAGCTGGATGTTCCAGGTTCTGTCATATTGGCAGAATTTCTAATGGACATTCTGATTCTTCAAGTATTTAATGTGAAATTTAATGATCATGTTAGATTCTTCTCTTCACAAACCACCAGTAGTGGCAGAGCAGTTTCTTTCTTCAGTGATCCTAAAAAAGAGATATTACATAAAGATTTATAAGATGAGTCCTTAGATTCCAGATACAGATCTCTCATTGTTAGACTGCTTACTGCTGCAAAAAGAATCCAGGTTCTCCAGTGCTGAACTGGTTTATTGATATAACAATATTGAGTTGTAGTATGGTAACAAAAAAACCTTGTGATGGAAAAACCTTGTTTCTATTGGACACTGACTGAAATTGATAGGGAATAATGGAAAAATTAGCATGCTTTTCCTCAATGACATTTTTAAAGAGACTTCTAGAAAATAATTTAAACCCTTTTCCATGAAGAGGCAATTCATTGTTCAGCTATCATAAGGACTGCTCTGCCACTTCTGATACTTCACAATGCAAGACAAGACAAAACAACAGTTGACTTAGGACCCATGGTAACAAAGATTTCAGTTATAAATGGACTCTTAAACATTTTGTGAATTTAAGAGAAATGGGAATAGAATCTAAACTATTTTCCTCAAAGCAGCAGAGATAAGAGCAGCAATAATGCATTTCTTTTCCCACTGATGACAGATAACATTGAAGGTACAAGCTGCCTTGAGCAAAGAAAGTCACTTTTCCCCTAACAGTTGTGAGAAGTGACGTGCATTCTCAATGAAATACACATACAATACTTTTACTATCTATTTCAAATGGATATTGTTTTGGTTTTTTTTCTTTTTTATACAGAAGCATGTGTGCAGGTTTACACTGAATTTTGTTGCTGTGGGTTTTTTTAATTGCTAATCTGGCCAGATAAGTAGACTACCTTTGATAAAAATCAAAAGGAAAATTATTAGAAACCATTCAATTTAAATGTGCATTAAATAAGTTGTGAATGTAGCATTATTTCTTCCAAAGTCAATAAATATTGTTTCCAAATGGTTTATATTGAATAATCAACCAATAAGCAATAATTCTGAAACAGGGACTGGTGTTTTTTTTTTCTCTTTGCAGGTCCTCCAGTTAATGTCACCTGCAACATATTTATAAACAGCTTTGGATCCATTGCAGAAACAACCATGGTAAGATACTCAAATTAAATATGTTCCATGAGCTCTAAAGCTATCTAGGGTTTCTCTTCACTTGGAACTAAACAAAGAAGGAAATCCGCTTCTAAGAATAGAAAGTGAGAATGTGTAATTTGGCAAGTGATTTTTTTCTAACAAAAATTTCATCATTATACCATCACAAATGAGTAAATTAAAGCCAAGGGTTGAAGAAGTGCTTTTTTTTATTTATCCCTAAGTTTTATTTGACAGTTGCAATGAAATAATTATTAGATACATATTAGTTTCTATAATGTTCCACCTTTCTAACATCAAAAATGGCAATTCATTAGGTCAGTTTGTTAATAATATTTTATAATTTCATCCTGTACAGTGCATATGGAGATGTATACTTTTTAAATAAAGTCCTTCTTCCATACAGTTATTGCATTGAAATAATAGAATGACTAAAACTTTGAACTGGTATATAAAATTTGGAGTAAATAGAAGTGTATTGCATGCTTTTGTACGTACACTTAAAATTTGTCTAGTAACAAAAGGCAGATGATACAGTACAAAAATATGAGATTTTAACAAAATAGGGAAAAGAGATCAGAATCTAAAGGTAGCAAAACTAGATATTGAACTGTGAATTGACAAAAACGCCCAGGATAATCTCATTGAAAGGTGAGACACATGCTAGTAACTTGGAGCACAGTTACTAGAATACAATGATTATAATCATTAAAATTTAGTGAGGGGAGATACTGGCATTCTCTCTCTCTCTACAAGTGCTTCACATTTTTTGAAGAAAGGGAAAAATACCTCTTTGAAAACAGCTACATAGTAATTTTGGGGCAGAAAGGGTTAAAATACAGACATGACAGAACAACTGCGAGGCTTGGTAAGATCCAAATATGGTAAATACTCTGAAATCCCAACAATTTCAGGGGTCAGGATATGTACTTGGAATGACAGAACACAGACTAAACATAATTGATATATTTAAAAAAGTCAACAACACAAACAAACAAAAAACTTACCAATAAGCCCTAACATAATCAAGGACCCATAGTTATCAAAACAGTAAGAAAATTTAATATAGTCAAATATTTGTAGCCCACTGTCTCCAAGTGGTATTAACAACTGCCTGTTCAACTACCTTGGAACATAACAGTAGATGTTACTGAGAGAGGTAGATGATTTTTTTTCAGATAGAAAATTACTTTAATTTGTATTTGGGGGCCTTTCCAGATTGCAAATCCCAAACAGATTGACATGGCATCCAGAGAGATTTATTCAGGTTCAATCAGAGGATTAAGCAATACCCACATGATTAGAATAGTGTTCCACAGCTACTTTCTAATGTCTGGGTGAGTGAATCTGGTCCAAAAGAGGAGACAGACCACAAGGTCAGTAAAGTGCAAAGACCCAGCCACTCAATTGCTATATAAAGGATATATATAAAACTGGAGTTTTTAACACTTACAAAAATTGTCCTGAGTTTGGGAAGAGGATGACTGAGTTCACATCTCAAGTGTATTTTCTCTCCAAAACCAGAGAATTATAAACATTTCCTTTCAGTGCAACTTAGTAAGTTAGTACAATATTTCTATTTTATAATGAAAATACATTCTGCTGTGTGTTACCTCGAAAACAAGTTGGAACACTCAAGATAGACAATGACTAAGTCTGTAACAAGTAGTTCCAGGTAGTGCAGTATGTTATAGAAAAAAACAAACCTGGTCAGAACCACAAGGGTTTTAATTCTCTTGTTTTTATGCATTCAAAAACTGGACACTTATGCACAACCTTGACCTTCATGATGTTTGTGTTTTGCTAATAGTATTTTCACTGATATAGTTCACAACAGACACTTCTATTTATTGTCAGCAGCTGATGACCTCTCAGAGGCTCAAGTCTTTCTTTGCAGAAGAAATGCTTCTGTCTATATAGTACTTGCAGTTGTGTGGTTTATTAGCTTTACTTCTCCCCAGCACTGATGGTAAACTTCTAAAAAACATGAAAATCTTTCTACCTTTAAATGACAATGAAAACCGTCTTGCATTAATCCACAAACTGAATTTCTGCATGGTTTAACAAAAGTCAATTCACTGCAGTTCAGTATTTCTTCAATTACTATTTTCTCAATTGAATATACTGTAGTCCTTAGAATTCAGTTACCTATGTCTTAATATCTGTTATGTATCTTTAAGCATAGAACAACACATTAGAACAAATTTTTAGACTCAAAAAGGATTTTTATATTCTTAATAAATACCTCTTTTTCCAAACTGTAAATGGAACAGGTTAAGTAAGCAACAGGTTCAAAATAAAGCCTGGCCACTGGTACCTTGTATTTAAAAGCACCAGCTGCTAATGGGATATGCATGTAAACTACAGCCTTTAAAGAGGTCCGAATCCATCGAGCCCTGTCCCTCCTTCGCTGCGGCTGCCATTGCCCTTGGCAGTGTCCCTCTCTGCCCGGGCCTCCCCGGCTCTCTCGCTGATGACCAAAATCTTTGAGCTCCCTCTGCTGCCTCGGCTGTGCACAACAGAGGAAACAGGCACAAAAACAAGGGTTAAAAAACCCCGCGTCGCTTGCAAAGCAGCCCGGTGCCAGCTTCGCATTGCTGGGCTGAACAGCACTCGGTAAGGACGGGGAGAGGCGGCGTGCGATGGGATGGGAACGGCAGAAGGTGTCCCTTGGGCAAGCACATCCTCCTAAACCCACCCACACCTGGCCCAGCTGCTCAGGAGAGGCAGACAAACCAAAAAAGTAGCATAATTTGGCTTACATCTTGTCAACTCTGTCAAGAGTTTTTTTTTCTTTTTCTTTTTTTCCCTTCCTTCCTTCCTTCCTTCTTCCTTCCTTCCTTCCCTTCTTCCTTTTTCCTTTCTTTTAAGGTTTCCAGTTATTTCATATTCTCTTTCTTCCTCTCAAAATACAAATCAGCTGGCTCACAGCAGGGAAAAGAATGCCACCTCTTGCTAAGAAGCTGTGATTCTAGTTGAACCTAGGTCATTTAAAGTGATCATATGAGCCATTTAATTTATGTCATGTGTGCTCTGAGGCAGGAAAAAAAGGTAAAATACATAATTGAAAACTCCCTTGAACAAACTTTTTTCATTGGCACCACTTAGGATCCAGCCTCACCAATTTTTCTGTGTTATCAAACTGAATGGTAGCAGTAGATCTCTGCACGTCACAATGATATTCACAAAGGATTTCACACTCATCCTCTAGACAAGTAAAACTCTTATTGCTTCACGCATATAAAGCAATAACTAGGACCAGTCTTTCATATTTGACATGTTGCTGTTATTCTGGGCTTTTACACATAAGGATTTAGAAATCTCGAAGAATAAAAGATTACAAAAATGTGGAAGCCCAAAGTAAAATTATTATTTCACTATATGAAATTAACATGACATAATTAACACTGATTAACATGTGAAGTTTTTCATTTGAGATAGATAGTAATGTACCTAAGCACACAGAACCTTAAAAATCTGACAAATCAGTTGGATTGCTTGCTCATGTAAGTTAAATATGTATTGGCAATAGGGAACCATATCCTGTAGGAAATAAAATGCTTTTCTTGCTGGTGCAGTGGAACTTAAATTTCACCTTTTATCACAATATCCTGAAAAGTTCCTTAGAGAGATTTTCGTAACTCAAATTGTGCTCAGCTTGTATTCTCCTAAGGCTAAAAGATTTTGTGATCAGTAAGAGTAGTTTCATACATATTGCTGGCAATTACCCATAAAAAAATGATTATTCAGTCATACAGGGTCAGAATAACCTCAGTGCCAACATTTCAAGCTGCAAATGTTCAAAGTCAGAATACTGAATACACAAAACAATTAGGCTGTCAGGTACATAGTAGGACATACCTAAACATCTGTTTTTATGTCTAGAAAATTATAAACTTGTCAAGGTTTTCTGAGTTTTAAAGGTCAGGTGCAACACTGACCTTAGTGCAGATTCACAGCAATTTTTGCTCAGTGTGGGTTAATATGCTTAGCATAATTCATGTGCTCAAAGTGCATTGAAGGGGACTCTCACAGGGAGATGTGATGGCAAATAACAACAGTGCAGACAATTAAGACATTGAAAATCATATGACTCTTATTCAGCCTTACCATGTTTTTCCTTGGGGGTATTTCTTGATTCAGTCTGCAAAGAACCGAATGTTGATAGGAGGCATGATGTTGATCTTTCTATACCTCCTCACCACTAATGAGATTATCTTGCATTTACAAATAAAAGATGCTTTTGAGCCACACTAACCCGTTTTTAAGTCAGCATAATTTCTGTCTTTCCATGAGCCACAGCTCTTTAATTTCTTTGGCTTCATCTTTCTTCAATAAGCATTTCTGATTTTGTTGTATTGTATCTATTCTAGGCTGTCTTTCAATGGAGTGCTTGGAAGAAATGGAATGTTCCCTTGTACACATTACAAACCTTAATGATGAAGTTTCACCAAAAATTTTTCCTCAAATTAATCACTTAGTCCATTGTGTCAAATACAAGGAAATATATGTCTTTGTTTTCTGAAAATACACTGAAAAGTCTGTCCAGTATATATAGGAATGTGTTAATACTGAAGTGCCAGGAAGAAACACCTATACTTTGTGCCTCAGATGAGTGAAAGTGAAGCCTCTCAAAAATGACCCCTTTACAGTTTCAAAATTGAAAAAAAAAAATCAATCTTTTTTCCCTGTTTGACTATCAACTCCCATCTATCAAGACACAGAAAAATTGATTGTTCTTGTGCAAGTTTGGAAGGCAGATTATATAACATCCTTTATTTTTCATACACTGGCCTCTGGCACCCTGATTCTGGGTCACAGAGTCAGGAGTAGACAGAGGTTTTACAAATTCTAGTTGGTCTACAGCTGTCCAGTTTGATACATGTCCAGACTAATCCAGGCAAATCCTGCTGCTGAACCTGCATTCTAAGCAGCAGAGAGATCATATCACCCTCCCAAGATGCTGCATCTATTCCATTTTATAAGGAAATTCTATGGGATGCAACCAACGTATACTTGGAAAAACATAACTATATATACAAGATATGAACAAGAAAAAAAAATCATCTTTTTTTTTTTTCAAACTTAAAAGGTAATTCCTATACACTTTGGTTTTCCAAGCAGCAATAGCAAACATCTTTTTTGTACACTTCTACTCTGAAACATTTAGTCTAGGATAACTTTTCAGAAGGGAATCTTGGAATTCAGATACTGTGTAGTGGAAGATGGTAAACCAGGTAAAATGCTGGCTAGTTTTACAACAGCATGATGAAGTAGAGAGGACAAGAAAATACAATAAAATTAGCACAGCCATGTCCCAGATGTCTCACCAAGTTACAGGGTGTGACATGACACCAACTGCATGCAACAGAGGATCAAGGGTGATGTTTTGTATTGCACATCCCTTATGGGTGTTGAGGAGGTGTTTCCAGGTGCCTGTTGACAATGAGATCAATCTGAAGCTGTGCATAGAAACACTAGAGCCAAGGATCCGATCTGCTGATAAACTGTGACAGTGCAGCAGATGGATAGGCTGAGTGATGCTACGTGTGGAAGAGGCTGGTACAGGTGAAAACACACCATTGTTGTCAAGTGCCAATAGCTGAATTTCCAATTCTAGGGAATTCTCTTTTCCTATGAACACTGAAAATTATCCTTACACAAGTCAGAAGTGAGGACAAATAACATCACCCTATTTATCTACTGGCCTCTGTGTAGGTTATGAGAATGACTGTACTATCCTAAACCTTCTCCTAACCTCTTTCTGTGTTATAAAATATGAATATTCCCGTATTCTTCCCTGGCATTTCTACTTGAATTTTTTCTCTGGAGAGAAAAATCTCCAGCCTTTTAGGCTTCTTTTATGACTCTGAAAAAGTAAAGGAATTTTTTTTTTTCCTTTTTGAATTCCTCTGATGATTTATAAATGATTCAGGAAAAAAAAAAAAAAAAAAAAATAGACTGTTAGGATTGGAGAATTCCAGAACCAAATTTCCAGAGTCTGGGCAGCAAGTGAGCTCTGCACTGAAGAAAAGAGTTCAGACTGTTGTGGTTGGTTTGGACTAGCAAAAATGGCTGATTCAATTGATTTTTAAAGCTCATCAGAAGCTTTGCCTTTTCTGGAGTTGATGGCCTTTGCAGAAGCTGGTAAGAGACTTCTTTTCCTAGCCCCTCAGGCCAGTGGGTTTTAAACTGTTTTCAGAAACAGCTCTCCAGTGAGTGGTTAGGAAGCAGTAGTGTTCATTCCTTGGTTAATCAAGTGTGTTTATGCTATTTTAATAAAAGGCCCAGTTACAAGGGTGGTTTCCACACATTTCCTGTTTAAAAAACAGATCATTCAACACGGATATACCACAAACCAAAAATATAAACTGTCAATAGACACATCCATAAAAAATTAACAAATAATCTTGTCTTACTAAGTTTTAGGTCAGCCTTTCTTGTTTGTAGCTGTAAAACACCAACAAACAAAATCAAAACTGTCTCAAGTTTATTTTTGATAGCATCCTGAGGCCAAATTCTTGTGAAAGCTCTATAGTTAAATTTACCTAACAACAGAGTGCATATGTCTGAGGAAAAGAAAAAAAGAAAAAACAGCAAGGTTTTGGTTTCTACACCTTTCTAGATATCCTTTCAATGTTTTATGTAGAATTGAAACTTCCTTTATAAAAGGAAATTATAAATTATTTCACGCAGTCAGCATCTCAGAACTAATTGTGACGTTTAGAATAAGTGATACTGTAATAATGAAAAACTCCTTTAAAAACTTTTGGACATCTTCAATAGCTCTAGATGAAAGAACTGTGGCAGAGGATCCGACTCAGTTGTTAGTGTGCATTTGCAGTATTAATGGAAATTTAAAAATTAACCAAGAGTTGAAAAGGACTATATTCTGTGCAGGAACGAGTCATAGTCCTGAAAATATAATGAAAATATCTACAGTAAGCAGAAGTTCAAACTGACAGTTTTCACTGACAGCAGCCATGTAATGGGCATAAACAGGATAAAGGTGTGGTCATTTTGCGAAACTGCCCTTAATGCAGAATTTAGAAACATAATACAGCAACAAGTTTCCACAATGAAGCACTAAAATTCCCATTTCATTTGTTTTGATCTGTGATCTGGGTTCATTTGTGTGGTTGTGACCCATAATTTGTTTCCAGATTTTTTGGAAAATGAATTGGAATATTTTGTGTATTTACCTCAGTAAGGCTTGGTTTTACTGCGTCACAGTAAAATTCTCTAATGTTTTCTAGAACTTAGAGCTAAAATTCAATAATACCTTTTTGTAATATGGAGAATAAAACAAAAATAATGACCATTTAACAGGTTCCATTCAACATTCCTTAGTAATATAAACACATCATCTGGATCTAAATACCCACTTATATGGGTAACTTATGGCTTATTTCAGACCTTTGTGGTGCTGTCAAGATTTCCATATATGACTTTTGATTACTTATTGCCAGAAGACAAAAGGTAACCTCTCAAGTTTTCTCACATGAAAGAACAGTGTTTCTAGACTATGGCACATGCAGAAGACAGGCACTCTGAGCTCATGTAGAAAAGCTGCAGCTGGAGATGACAACAATTTTCTCATTTTAAGGCACAATGCTCCATGCTGATCATATTGCTGTGGTGCCTGAAGGTGCAGTTTCACACCTACCTATCAAATTAGCTGAAGAGAATTGCAGCTTTTTAAAAAGCCAACAATGATAGCCTTCACTTGCTGAATTTTAGCAGGTTTTTGTCCTTCATTTTCACAGAAGACTAAGACATGAAGCTTAAACACTTTGGTACTCTTTGCCAATATATAAATCCACAAACATTTTCCATTCATAAAAGCAGAAACAACAAAATGTTAATTGTTAAGTAAAATCTCCAAAATTCTTCCTGAAACACAACCAACATCTTATTGTCCCCACTGTCACACAAAACATGGAAAATATTCCAGTACCTCAGGCCCTGTGAAAGCTGAGTGACTGTAGCTACTCATTTGAGTTGGGCATGCAAAAAATCTCTCTATACTACTATCAAATGCATACAGTATTTTATGCTTTGACTCCCTGGTCCTGGAAGAAATGCCAAATAAAGTTTACAACTATCTGTACCAACTTCAGGTACAAATAAGTTCTGAAAACATTTTATAACCCGTTGGTCAGAGATTGTTTCCTAGATCTAGGGAAATGGTAGCAGTAGTAGCCTTACAGCTTGTGTGCTGGGTGACATTTTCTTAAATCTTGTTTGCATTAAGGGAAACCTAGCTCCAAATATTTTTTACCTCATTTTAAGAAAAGGCTGAATCCAGACCTACAGTTGCCTTAGTACTCTAAGCTAGAAGTAATTGTTCTGGTTTATCTAAACTAGATAAATATTTACCAGGACAGATGTTATAATCAGCTCATCCAGACATACAAATGTATCCTTCTTTCAGCCCACTTTAACAAGCATTCTTAAAGAATTTGCAGAACACTTTGTGCAGTACAGAAAGCCAAACAGCTCAGCTTATAGACACAAAGCTTTCTACTTCCCCATAGCCACTTACTGCAATTATTAGCTACAGAAGACCTGAAATGCCCTCCTACATCATCTGCTCAAAGGCTTCCTACTGCATACATCGCTGCTTTAAATGCTACTCATCACCTGTTCTAATGCTTCCTAAAACCCAAATGGTTTCTTTACAACATTAGCAAAGGTTCTTCCAGAATCTTTATCTTCTCATTCCAAGGGAGACTTAGCCTTTGGTTAAATTTTTACATCCTTTGTTTACCTACAGTCATCCAATCTTCTAGCAAAGCTGGGGAACAGTTCACACCTCTTATTTCCCCTTATCTGTGTTTGCTTGCATTGACTTCTCTTCCTCTGATCTCTCTAGAATTGTTAAAGGGAAAACCATTACTTGTACAGCACTGCACTGTGAAATAATGTGGCATTATTTCCATCCCTTCCAGCATCTTCCTACTTACTTCCACATTATTATATTAGTCTTTTCAATCAATTTGAAGGCTGTTATCAGGTAGGCTGTTCCTAAAAATCTATGTCCTGGGGTAGCAATTGCAGCATTATCCAGAAAAAAACTGTGAAAATATCTAATTTGCAAGCTGAGTTCTACTCCCTCACTACTGTAGGAAATCTGAGTATCTGTGAAAATAAGATTGTGGCATTACTAAACAGCTCTGTTCACATCATATAAGATATGCTTTCCATGAAGTTCCTTATTTTGTTGCAATCATGCAAGATGAACTCCCTTGAGGTTATGATTATGTAACACTTGTGATGTTTCCTAAAATTATAAGAACACAGCTACCAGTGTAAAAACATTATAAAATAATAGTTAAATGACTAGGTCAAAAGAAATACTTTTTAAAAATGTCTTTAGTGTAGCTGCCTCATGATGTGTGTTTAAGCAATGGAAATTAATCTCATCATGATATGTGTGGATTTTGTCCTTAACTCCCATTAACACTAATAGGAGTTAAGTCCCTAAATCCCCATCTATCACTGTAAGACTATAGCCTGTCTCCCTGGGTCTTGCATGAACCTGCAATTCGCTAATTCTGGTTACAGAAACAAAAGCTACATTGGACTTTAGAATAGCTGTTGAAGGAACCTGAATTAAGAAATAAAAGATTTTCAGATTGTCACCTTTGTTACTAATTTCTGTTCTTGAGTCAAATAAATATGCACTGGAAAAGTTCCTAGTACAAGCATTCTACATAAGCTTGAAAATCTTGCCTTGAATAAGTCTCAGTTATTTTAGCATAATTTAAAAACTCCATTGTCTTCTCACGTCTTCATTCTATTCTGAATACTTGGTACTTCATGCACTCTGGGTGTGCATTTTTAATTACAGTGGCTAAAGTAATCACTCAGCATGAAAGAGCTGTACACTCAGACTTTTTATGCATCATACTCATAGTGCAAAGATATATCTTAAATCATGTATTTTAAAAAAAGTTGAAACCATTTTATAATATTCTAAAATTAAACAGTAAAATTATACAATTTATCAAAAGAGCTGGTTAGAATCTGGTTTTTACATAGTATTTTACCTTCTCCTTAGACAATACACAGCATGCTATCAATTATGGCCATTAACAGCTAGCAGAACAAGAAGTATTATGAGTCTGTGAATCAGGCTTTAATTTTCTTTAAAAGTCAATATGATCACAGCAAGTTGTGATCTGATATGTTTTTTTACAGACATGCCACTGTCTGTGTCACTACTGATGTTATATCAAGTGTCACACCTCTTTCTTTTTTTCCCTCTAAATCCTTCTAGATGCTAATACCAATTTGCACAATAATAAAACTCAGCATCTCTCAGATAGTTTGACTTCTTCAGCTGCACAAAATAGCCCTTATGACTTCAGAATCTGATTTATTATGCAGACCTCAGCAGCAGCAGCAGCAGCCATCTCCCTCAGCACCAGAACTGGGTTCTGTCTTCTCTCTCTCCTAAGCTCTTCCATCTGTTCCTTCATCTAGTTAACCACCTCACCCAGCAAGTGCTACTCTGCTGTTCAGATTTATCAGACAGGTGTCTCTAGACAGAGATCTACAGATTGACACCTTCCTCTCTCTCTAAATTGCAGGTAATCCCAACTCACAGGCTTCTCTGCTCCTCTGCCTCTAGTGCTCCAGCTTGCAGAGGCTTTGAATTTCTCAACAATTTCATCCAGGGCTGAAAAGAACTGCAAAGCCTACAAAAATCCCTCTTGTCATGATTTAACCCCAGCCCAAGAACAAGTACAACACAGCTCATCCCCCCACCATTGGGATCAGGGAGAGAATTGGAAGGGGAAAAGGCAGAGAACTCGTGGGCAGAGATAAAGACAGTTTAATAGGGAAAGAAAAGCTATGCACAGAAGCAAAGCAGAGCAAGGAATTAATGCACTGCTTCCCATGGGCAGCCAGGTGTCCAGCTATTCCCAGAAAAGCAGGGCTCCATCACAAGGGCTCCAGTTACTTGGGAGTACAAATGCCATCACTCAAGCACGCCCCTCCAACCCCTTCCTCCCCCCATATGGATACTGAGCAAGATGTTATATGGAATGGTATATCCCCTTGGTCTGTGGGTGTTAGCTGTCCCAGCTCTGTCTCTTCCCAATTTCCCATTCACCCCCACTCTCTTCACCTGCACAACAGCTGGAAAAGCAAAAACCACTTTGGCTCTGTTAAAGGCCTGCTCAGCAATAACAGAAAAACACCTCTGTGTTATCAACCCTCTGTTCAGCACAAATCAAAACATTGCCCTGCACCAGCCACTGTGAAGTAAATTAACTTTACCTCAGCTCAAACAAGCCTTCTCCACATTTTGGAAAGGTCCCAACTTCCAAGCCTCTAGGCTTAAAATTAAATTTTGCCTAGGAGCCAATTTAATCCCATATCTTTCTTTCCCAGAAAAAAAAAAANCAAATTGTGTTTTTTTCTCCAAAAAAAAAAAAAAAAAAAAAAAAAGAAAAAAAAAAAAAAAGAAACAGAAACAGGCAGCCACCTCCTCAAGGTATTTCTCATTGGAAACTGAGGCAGTGTGAATAGATACTGACTTAAAACTTTGTCACAACCATGAAGATACTGAAGGTGAATTAAAAACAAATGTATTGAACACACATAACTGAGAAAACGTAGGTATTCACTGTTTCTTCTTTACCTAATTTTGATGATAAAGAAATAATCTTCAAAAGCACCCCTGGGCAATCTGAATTTCTTCCCTTGCTTTAAAAAATAAGCAGTCTTTACACTGCCTGATCTTTCAGTCACTAGGTTTCTTTTTCACTTAATGGATTTTCAAAACATAAATGTATAGGAACATATGCAAGCTAATTTATTGGTATAACAGGATTATTTAAAGAAGATTTCTAGTCTACTTTTCATCTACAAACATTGTAAGATACAACATGTGGGATCTCTTACAATCTTCTTTTTAGTTCCTCTATCTTCTTTTAAAAGGAGATTTAAATTGAATGAGGGTTTAGCTACTTAACTCCTGGAAGGGATAGAATACTGAAAATTTGATGGTTTTAGTCAGCCCATATTATTTCCCTTGTTTGCAACATATTTTTCCTTATTTTTGTGAATGTGGCTGCTCTACAGTTTCAGAAAACTGATTATATTAAATACCTAATTTGCATGTCTTTTTAATGTGTATTTTATATAAAAAATATATATTATATGCAAATATAACATCCATTTTCAATGGGTATATTTATATTTTACACTGGTTAATTATTTCATTAATTTTGGATAGTTTTACTTCAATTTTTAAATATTTATACTAGACCTTACAGGGTAACAAGACTATTGCCCAGACTGGTGAAATGTAGGGAAAATGTTTAAGATTTATGCCTGTGACTACTGTTCTGGTGTTACTGTAGTATTACAAACTCCAGTATTTGAGGTCTTTCAAAATAAGGTTAGGTTTGGCTTTTCAATGAGTAACCTTTACTTCTACCCCTTTCATCACAGACCTAATGGCAGCCCATAAACTTGACATTTCTTCTTTCTCCCTTACTACTCATCTAGACCCACGTGCACTTGTTCACAAAGTCAACTTCTTCATGAAAGGAACAGGTTAGCAGATCAGTACTGAATGGAGTTTGTGTCTGCTCAAATTCTACTTAGTTGCCTGACTGCATTTAGTGTGTCCTTAATAATCCCTAAGAGTCCCTGAGTTGTCTAGGAAGGTAGACCCATTAGAGGACTGTAGGAGACGTGCATCTTGTTAGACCAGCAGCCAAAAGGCAGAATACCTTAGGCCTTTTCAGATGCCACTAGATTATCCTTTTGGGCAGACAAACAAATGATTGCCTTTCTCCTCAGTACTGGTACACTTCAAGTACACATAAAATTGTATGTGTTGCCATGGCATCATTGTAAAACCACCAAAACGACATGACTTTCCTGATGGACGTCTTAGTGCATTTCACGCATATCAATAAATTTAAGGTCAACTCATATCTGAACAAGTTTGTCTAAAGTTAGAAATATATTCCTTCTCAGAGCCCACTTTAGCAAGTGTTTGAACTATGGGAGTTTTCAGGCCCTGCTTCTGGACTTGACCTAGTTTAGCTTTACCTTATATTTTACCTTATTTACCCTATTCTAGACAATGTCATATTTGTCTACCAAGACAAGGAAGGCAGCAGGGTAATTTAATATGGAATTCCTGAAACTGTACTTGATCTAATTTGGTTATATTTCCCTGAGGAGATAAAACAGATTTCAAATACATGTTTTCAGTAAAGATTTAGAAAATTAGCTCATTCAGTCACTCATTGAAACCAGTCATATTCAAAGTGCTAACATAAAATTCCTTAATAACAAAACGGAATATCTAGCACAAAAAATTCATGTGAACAAATGAATAATATCAGAAAAACTTAACTTTTCACTTAGGAAGAAGCGCCTTCTGCTGTTAGAGGAAAATCTTCTTCAGGGACACATAATTTGTTTGCAGAAAAAAACCCAGAATCTTTTGTCAACCAAGAGCATGGCAAGGACCAAATGAAAACAGAGTCTTAGTGTATGTTGTTTGTTCATGTAATTGTCATGTCCTTTTTCATCTAATCTCTTATACTACTGCTTGAAAGTGTGAACATTTTAAAAGCCACCGAGCTAAAGCTTAAAAAAAGCAATTATGCTGAACAAGTCACAAAATGTGATTTCAGTGTAATGCATTAGGAGCTGGAAACACAAAGCTTCCATTAAACATCAAGTAGTATATACAATCTTTAATTAATAAATATTCTATGACATGCAGTAGGAGCTGTGACAAACATTATTATACCATATGTCAGTACTATAATTAACTTTTCTTTTATAACTTAATCTTTCTAAGAATAAGCATCCTAGACATTAACTACCTTTGACTTCTGATTATTATATGTGAGCACAGAAACTAAAATCCAGTATTGTTACTGATAATAAACTCAGCAAAATAACTCAACACTAAAACAAACTAAACCTGTCCATTTGCAATGTTTTAGCCCTAAAATATATGAAAAATAAGTAGATATTGTAGCATGTTGTTGAATTCAACCGATTTTGAATGTTTTGTAAAAAGACAGGGGAGTAAGCAAGAAAAAAATCAAGGAGTTCTCTCAGAAACTACTGACAATATTCTTTTAGCTGTGGGTTGAATGACAAAGACTGATAGCTCTGTGCTAATAAGCATCCTGGAAATGACCCAATACTTTCTCTAAGGCAAAGACAGAACTGTAGTAGTTGCAGAACAGTTCTCAATCCTCCATTATTTGTAGTGATGGAAAATGAGTTATTATTCATCCCAGAAGAAAATAAAGCAAGAAGAATTCATCTCTGCCAGCCAGAATGCTAACAGAAGCCATACCACTTCAGAATGCAAGGCTATGAAAGCAGGTGGCACACCTAGGAAGAGCACTTGGTGCAGAAGTAGTGTGTAAATTTATTCTCTGAACTCTGAATTTTAATTTTGTGAGGAAGTCTGAGAGGTCTGACATTACAGGTAGCAATGTTGAAGCACTAGTTTTAGACAGCTCTTTGCCAAGTGAGTTCTAGTTCTATTGACTTCAGCGTGAGTACTGATGGATAGCTATTGGAGTCAAACTCTGAAACAAATTAGGCAAAACTGAAATAAAGCTTTGACCAAAGTATTCACAGGACACCCATTGGGATATCTAATAGTTCTGAAATGTATGAGAAAAAAACAAAACCAAACTAAAACCCCAAAAATGAACATAGAAAAAAAGAACACAAAAAAATCCACATGGAAATATTAATAACATTAATGCACATTAAAATCTACTGTTCAGAGGAGCTATTCATCCAAATCCATCAACAGTCTTTTCTGAATAACCCAAATAATTTCTTAAATCTTCCTGAGATCAGAGGCAAGGTAGTCCTCACTCACCTAAACCTTCCAAGCATCTGGGCTGTCCTACTTCATGGAGGGAGCAGGAGCACCTACAGTTTTCAAACTAGATTAGGATTAGGGCTTTTATCCAGGAACTGAACAGGCCTAACTGCTCATCCTCACCCTTCAAGGGCTGGAACCTAGAGATTCTAATCACCCACAAAGTGTTTAGCCAACTAACTTTAGGCAGGAGCAGACAGGAAAGTTCCCCGTGTGTTTGTGCATGGAACTGAATCCTTTTCCTCATACACCAAAATTGCAGGAGTCAGAAACAAAATTAGAAACAAAAATTGCAAGAAGACTTTCTCCTAAGGTTCATCCATGAAGACATTGCTGTCTGAGGAAGGGATCATGTGGTTCCAGAAAATTCACAAAGTTGCTTCTTACTGAGGGAGAGGTACAGTACTGCACTTGCTCTCAGCCTCCCCATGGATTCTGTAACTCCAGAGTCAGAACAATAAGGACATCCTTAGTTTTACCCACTGCCAAAATCAGCTCTGGAGAGAGAGATTCCACCTATGGAAATATCCAGCAACAGATCACCAAGAAGGATTCTCTGTGCCATAGAAAAACTCCTTATCATTATCAACAGCCCATCTACATTGCTTCTTGTAATGAATGCCCTGCAGTTCTTCAGTGCAGAAAAGCATGTTCTCAGGGATGTTTGGCATTAGTCAAATCTTGGTACTCAGACACAGATTTAATGTGTCAATTAAAGCTAAGTACTAAGCAATTGATTTAAATCACAGTTAATTTGTCTTTAGTTGCTGTGGTAAATCTTTGACAAATTAATGAGTTACAGTTAATTGTGGAGCATGAAGTTCGTTGCAATTGGTTTTCACTCATTAGCTGAACTGCCAAACAGCATAGATACACATACACTATGCTTGCTGCAGTTCAGACCTGTAATCATGGAATCGTAGAATTGTAAATCCATTGGAACGGATTTTAAGTATTATCCAGTCCCAACCCCTCTGCCATGGGCAGGGACACCTCCCACTAGACCAGGTTGCTCAAGGCCTTATCCAACCTGGCTTTCAACACTGCCATGGCTGCACCATCCAGAACCTCCCTGTTCCAGTGTATCACCACTCTCACAGTAAAAAATTTCTTCATTCAACCTTCTCTTCTTCAGGCTGAACAGCCCCAACTTTCTCACCCCGTCTTTGTAACAGAGGTGTTCCAGTCCTCTTATCAATTTTGTAGCCCTCCTCTGGATTTGCTCAAACAGTTCCATGTCCTTTTTATGCTGGGAAAACCAGAACTGTACACAGTACTCCAGTAATAATCCAAAGATGTAATAAAAAATAAATAATCCCCTTATTTGCTATAATAAATAAGACCAATGAAAGTATCACCAGTGTTTGTTAGCATAAGAAAAAAGATGAAACATTTCAGTTCAGTCTACATTCATTGATACTTAAGGACAGATATTCTCATCCTTAGATTTAAAATGTTTTCTCCCTCCCTTTTGATGTACTTACTGAAGGAAATCAAATCATAATTAAGTCATAACACAATTTCTTTGCATTATCCATTTAAAGAAATGCAACTTTTCATGGCTAGTCTCACAGAACTGACTACCCTGTGCAGTCCTGTATCATCCTTCCCTGCACCTTCTTTTACATATTCTTTTGAACAGTTAAGGTTGCACCATGAGTAATCTTAATAATGATGGAATTCCAACTATTAAGCATGGTGAAATACAAGGGAATCCATCAAAATACAAAAACTATATTTGCATTTCTCAAATGTGAATGTGAATTTCAAGATTCTTCTTCTACTTTGATTTTGCAATGGTAGTGGTAACCTGCATGGAAAATGACAATTTGAGTAGCTAACTTAAATTTAAATATTTGAGTTTCTATACAAGAGCAGTTGCATCAAAGGCATATTGAAATCATTAGCTGAACAGCTTTTGGTCTGCTATGAAATTTTCAGCTACATAAAGAAAAACTAGAAAATACCACTGAAGTAATTAATACCACAAAGTAATTACTTACCTAACATGCAGCCACAGTGCTTAAGAACAGTTAACAAATATAAAATGGAAAGATGTTATTACCAGAAAGTACTATTATTCCACAGGACATCCTGTCTAATTGTACCAGTCAAGGCAGCAATAAAAAGAACGTCAAGTTCCATGTTTTTCAGAGACTGAGACAGTAACTTTAGAAAATCTCAGCAGTAAAAATTAAAACCATTAGTGTGTTCTGCAACATATAGGCTTTTCTTGTACAGCAGTGAAAAAGAGCTTTCTTTACAAGTATCATAGTTAACAGATGAAGAAAAAATTTTCCAACAGAGCAATATTTGGTATAGTGTCTTATGTTTACTCTTAACAGTGTTCCTTCAAAGTCTGTAAGATGTCCATGTTAAAATTTTACAGTGAGTTAAAGCAAGTGAAAGAAGAATCATTTGACTACATTATAAAAAAGACAAGTCTAGATTTCACTTAGAAATATATTTTAGGCAAAATTATCATAATATTTGGAATGGCAACAGAGAGAGTTCTATAATTTATGCATGAAATTCTGAAGACTTGGTTCAAATAACAGCATACAAAAATTATGAGAGCAGGTGATATTCAGTGTTGAAATGAGGGGCATATTTTGGAATCTCTCAGATGTAGAAGGATTCCACATGCAGTGCATATGAAAAATGCATTAAGGAAATAGTGAGAATTAGGAAATTAGTATCTTGAGGATTTGTGCAAAAATTTCCATACAGCTACATTCTGTATGTTATGGTAATATAGCTTTATCTGTACAAGTATAATGAAGTAGAAATCAAAATATTCCATAAGTGTTTCAGATTTCACTGTGTGCTGGAAATTACTAATCAAAAGATTGGTACTGGGGTCCATAGTGGCCTCAGCCATGGCATGGACAGCAAAGAGCCATTACCTGATCTCCAATTTTTATTTTGTTGAGCCTTATGAAACAGATGAATGGTATCCTGACCCTCTCAGAAAGTTCCCAGCGTGGCTAAGGTTTTGAAGTGGTGCAGCAAGTGCAGACCCATGTCACACTCTCGTTCTGTAGAACCAGGGTACAGCAGCTGTTCGGAAAATGACAGCCTTGAGGTTGCACATGAGGCTGTGAAAGTCACCACAACTTAAATGATGGTTTCTCCCTCCCCTCAAGGAACTTTTCTGTCACATTTACTTGAATTGAGAGTTATCCTTTCAGGCAAATAACACATGAGAATACAGAGCCTCTTGTAGGATAACAAATCAATTCAGGCAGTTTGATTTTGGTGTCTGTGTTTGCATCAAACAACCCTATTTGTTTAAAGCAGTTAAGGTTTGTGCTCATAATGTGTAATTATAAACTGAGATGATGGATACTTGTCCTTCATAAAATAGCAGTCAAATATATCTCTTTCCTTTCAATAGATTATGATTTCTTTTTTTTTTTTTTGTGAATAATGAGTGTCAATTTAAGTCAGAATTTTCAAGAGAGAGAACAATGAAAACTAGCTGCAGTTGCTTCAGTGAGAAGTTTAACCACGACTTTTTTCATCTTAAAAGCTTGAAAAAATTTAAACCAATAAACTTTACTCATATTGATGTACAGAATAACTTAATGTAATCTTGAAAGGATTCCATCAATAGTCATCCTCCATTTTCCTTTTCCATTTTGACTTCCTGCTATGCACTTCTCACCTATTCTATCTCACAAGTTTGAGAAGACCTCTACTCTACAACTAATCCCATCCATAAACTCCTCAGATTCTACTGAGAAAAGTAAAGTAAATAGACCTCCCTCAGGTTATATAATTTAAAGTATAAAGGGTGGGTTGGGCTGAAGTGCAAAATCCTGGGAGTTGCAGTGCTCCCACCCCAGTGCCCCAGGTTTAGAGCTAATATTTGCTTCATTGAAAGAATTGCCCAAGAAGTGCTGGGAAAGGCAGCGGAGCCGTCATTGCTCCCACATCCTTCTTATTCCTGGCCTTATGATTTTATATAGAAGTCTGGAATGGAAACTGTTACTACATGGTATTTGGGATGTCATGCAATGAAATAAGGATATTTAAGGAGTTGTTATTCCCTCTTACTAGAAGACACTAAAAATATAGTTCTATGAGCACTGAGGTACAAGCTCATCTAAGAATTTTGTCTTACTTTAGAAACAAACAAAGAAACTCAGGCTTGTTTCTACATCTGTAAAGTACAAATCCCTGGCTCTGGTTTCATCACATCATGGTGCTAATCAGAAAAAGTACCAACAGGTTCTCATAAGAAATTTTTATGGCTTTTGAGGATGTCACTACCCATGATGAAAAAGAAAATGTCTTTCAGTCCTTTCCTGAAAGAGGCTGGGGTGTGTTTGTACATGTGTGTTTAACAAATAAATTAATAGCTTATTTCTTTAAATAAAGCAGTTGATTAACAAATCCTATGCATTTAATGTTGCATACTTCCATTTGGTCAGAGAGACTTCTTCCTGTCTGCTGGAAAGAGTAATCTGAATTGGCTTCATTCTTCAGGTGTAGTTTTCCACTTACTTTCTTTGTCTTAAAAAATGTAAGCTTATATGAACTTAAAATTCTTTACTGGAACTTTCTCTATATGATCTGCAATATTTTTGATTTGCAATACTTGGTAAGCATGTTTTTAGCATATTTGGCTACCCTTATTCAAGCTGAGTAATTAAATTGACCAAAACAGCAGGATGCTGAAGACATGGAAAACTGTTTCTCATGAGTAAATGTTGCATATTGAGGTTCCTGTTGTCATTTATTATGTCTGTTGGCATGATTATTCCAACTACATTGCTTCATGTTCCAAGTTTCCTAAGAGCAATATTGATAAAATGCTGGATTTTCAACAGTACCCACAATTTCTACACCAACGGGGTTTTAACTAGTTAATCTAACTTATGAAAACTAGCATCCATAGTTTTTGGCTAAATGGTAGTGCTCGGCCCTGTGCACTTCATTTCCCATTCTTACTCAAAAAGTTTTGTCGTTAAAATTAATTTTCATCATCTTTTTTAACTATAAACAAGTGATGTTTTTTACTTTTGTTACATTCAGAAGTGTCATGTATGGTCTGACAACCTGTTCCCATTTTCCCCCTGCAGCTCACCTATCTTTCTCCCTATTTTATTTTTATCTTTTTCATCAATGCAGTTCAAATAATGAGGGGAATCTTTTTATAACCAGTGGAAGTATAGTTCCTATGCCCTTGTGGTCAGTCTCAGTTCTAAATGCAATATAATGAGAAGCTAATATTCACCTCAATTTAAAACCAAATATTTTCCAAATGGTGAAGTTGTAAGAAAGAGTTTAGCCATAAATATATCTCTGACAGAAAGTATGTGCAGCTCCAAAATGACTTCCAGAAGTTTGAAGCACTCACTGGTCTTTTCTAAAAAAGCACTCTTGATTAAGACAGGACTTTCTGTAGAAATTAAGGTGACCCCAATTGTAACAAATCTAATTTATCATAAAGACTTATATGGTGTCTACCCTATTTGAACATGTGCCCTCCTCAGACTGCTGTATGACAAGTTACTGCTGACACAGTGTTCAATAAGGAACTGAGGCACAGAAAGCCCGTGTGGTGGGTCCAAAACATGTAAGGATTAGAGAGAGAAAAAAATTAATTTCCTTGCAGTGAGAGAGACTCTCACTGACAGAGGGGTTGGACAGAAAAAGGTAATGCCATAAAACTCTTTTTATGCTTCTCATTTCATTTTCAACACATATTTGTGATAGGGGTAGAGTTGTATGGAATTACATGAACTGTACACGGAGGTTGGATTTCCTTATTTCAGGATTTTTTCAATTGCCCTGAAATGCATCTTTATTCTTATCCATTGTGTCCCCACTAATACAAATAGGTATCATTCTGGCATTCAGCTAAGTAATTCCTTTGTCATCCACAGATGGACAGGGGATTACATGGCTAAGAAATGAAATAAAAGCTAAATCCCTATGCTTGATAAAGCTTTGCTCGTTTTCTCTTTTATTCAGGATTATCGAGTGAACATCTTTCTCCGTCAGAATTGGAATGATCCACGCCTCGCATACAGTGAATATCCAGATGACTCTTTAGATTTAGATCCATCCATGCTGGATTCAATTTGGAAACCTGATTTGTTCTTTGCTAATGAAAAAGGTGCCAACTTTCATGAAGTTACAACAGATAATAAGTTGTTGCGGATTTTCAAAAATGGAAATGTACTTTATTCCATCAGGTGAGTCTCTGATCTAATGATTTTTTCAGATAGAAGTTCAAAGTATAACTAGGAATTGCTAAAACATATATTCAGTTTCTAGTCATGCAGAACTATTACGTATGAGTTTTGAGTGGAGAATTTTGTCAATGTTACTGTTCATTGTTAATGCTAAAAGAGAAAATGATCCATCATTAAGCATTCATATAGTAAAAGTAATAAGAAAGGCACCTTTCCTATTTTAAACTACAGGTACTGACCCTAGAGGAACTAAGGCACTGCACAGAACAAACAATCCTGTAGTATCATAGTCTGAGTTGACCTATGTATGAGTTTCACAGTCTGTACCCTCCAATTTCATGACAATCAAATATTACTTCTTTTTCCCCATTTTGGATATTGCAGTTGCACTTCAACATGAAAACATGGCCTGTTTGAGGAAGTATGACATTTAAAGATTAGTCATTTACTGCTGGAGATGGAGAGAAAACTAGAAAATAAATTTTTGAAAAGGTTTTAAGAAGCTGAAAACAACAATCATAAGTATTGACAGAATCTAATTATCCTGCTTCCCTTCCCACCACTTTCCTTTTAATACAGACATCAGTGGGCATTTCACCACTGTCTTCAAAAACCCAACCTAATGAGAAACACATTGGATATAAGTATCCTAATGCCCCACTAGACATGATACAGATTTGGTATTGAAGCAGTGACTCACTTGTGGAAAATGTTACTCTTTTCAAAATAAATATACCATTGTCCACTCAGTGTTTTGCTTTGCATGCTTTTATGGCACCAAATTAATGCAAAATTAGACTCTTTGCAGAGGCATCAGTAATCTGTGAACAGTTAGTATACTGGGGAAAAAGAAATCTTTATAACTTGCCTGGATTTGTCAGTGGCAAGAGAGTCTCCTTCCTCCCTCCCTCCTTCCAGTACAATTAGGCAGCACTTTTTCAAGCTTAAGCAAGGAGAAAGGGCTGGGTTTAAATTCTTATGATTATTTCATAGCCAAAAGAAGGTCAGTCTACCACTCTGGGAACACAATCAATCTTCAGTGTCACAACATGGATTCTGTCAATAGAAACAGATTCAAAGCAAGTTAAAAGGATGCCTTCTCTGGATTCAGGTAGAAAGTAGATCTAAATCAATTATCTGCAGACTGAGTCACCCCAAGAAGCACTGGCAGTTGCTCCTCTCTAATCAAGTAATTCCCAGTCTTGCCCTACTCCTTCCAAATACATACAGCACAGAGTATATAGACCCCACCACTCAGCTGAAACAAGTTTGGATTGCAACTTCAATTAAATTCAGACCAAGTTCATGGCCACCTGAAATGGGTTGAAAAACCCCAATTGTGAGAAATATCATATTAAATTATAAAGGCAAACATGGACTGTGCTGAAAGCAGATCCCAGAGAGCTCCGGTGTTTCTTATGAAGCCAGAAAGTTTATGTTGCCATGATTTAATTAAGAACTATTACAGTTTCTGAAACAGATTTAAAATCATATCGTTGGCATCTAGTTTACTTGTTACGTGCATTTGAGTGAGTTAACCTTTTGATAAGGGGAGAAATGCTAATTCGTAGTGTGCTGATCCTAAATTGAAAAAAAAGTTTCTAAATTTTCTTCTTTTTTCATTCCCTAATGTCTCCTCATCCCCTAACTGCATTGGAACAATTCAGACAGGAAAATAATGGAAGGTTACAGATCCTGACTCAATGAATACTTAATATAAAATACTAAAATATATCCTGAAGGAGAAAGTAAAGTCCAGGTCCCTCTGAAATGACTTGCTGAGTTACCAGCCTACAAGCCAAAATTTGCACTTGAAACTATTTTAAGAGCATGGGAATAGGGCCTGGGCCTGACTTCCCTCCTCAGACTCTTCCCTTGCAGCTCTGTCACTGGCTGGTTAAACAGAAATTATAGCAGCAGCGAATCAAGGAGGTTTGGTCAGCAAAAAATAGGTAAAATAAATATACAGCTATACTTGTCACCTACTGCCCACTTCCCTTTAGCCTCATTGCCAAAAAGAGGGGAATGGGTTCAAGAGAGGGGGATTAGAGCACTGCCATGCTAGAACAGCCTTATTTGTAAGGAATTGAACTGAAGGGCCTCAGGTTTTTGCAGGACATTGCATCAACTGAACTGATTAATGAAGGTAGAGTCATGGCCCTGAATGAGGAATGGATACCCAGACATGTCCAGAGATAATGGCACAAGAACATGTGCCTTTTTCTCTTATACATTCTTCTTTCTGATTCCTCTGAGAAGTATCACTCTAAAGATAAATTACTGTATTTATATAAAATATATGCCTATAATTTGAAAAGAATTTCACAGGAAGTATTAGGACTAACACTGATGCACAGCTACAGTTCAAAATTACAGGCATATTTCAGTCTACCATTAATGTCATGTTTCTTCAAACCTTTGTGTTGACATTTTAAGCACCGTATTTCAAGGCAATAGCATGGAAAACTAGTTTGCCACCATGATTTCCAACTGACATAAGTTATGAAATTCTTGCAAATTTGGATAACTTTCATGCCAAGGATTTGAAATAGTGGAACAGTACAATAATTCTGCTGCAGCACAAAAAGGCACACTGTTGCTGCATTCCTCTAGACTTCTCATAAAGTTAGGCAATCCTACTGAAAAATTTGTTTATCTGAAAGCCTGTAAATTTATTTTTCCATGTTGTCAGACTAGGCTGAGTTAGATGGGTTCAGCTAATGCAGACCCTTTTTAAGAGCTTTCTGTTGAAACATGTATTCTATTTCTAATTGCTTCCATTGTATTCATGCATTCTTCCTGCATAGTTCTATGGCATTTTTGGTATATTTTTAATGTGGTTTTTTTTGTGTTCTTTCAGATTGACTTTAATACTTTCCTGTCCGATGGATCTCAAAAATTTCCCAATGGATGTGCAAACATGTATAATGCAGCTGGAAAGCTGTAAGTTTGTGTAATGTATTATCCTATACATACTTTTGCAGGGATTACAACAGCTATACAGGAGGTAGGAAACCCCTTGTAGTGGTACAAGAACAAATTTTCAAAATGAATCTTCTATTTTGTCAAAAGAATCTGTGAAATATACATGATTTTAAGAGGAAGAGGTTCTTTCATCCCTATTTGCACTGAAAATCAAGAGTTTTGTGTAAATCTGAGGTTTCCATTAGACTTAAGCACCCAGTGAGAGTTTGTACAAAATTCTGCATATAGGGTTTCACCACAAGTCTTTCCTGTGTTCACACATACAGGAGGTGAATAATATGGGAGAGCATAAAGGAAACATAAGAATAACTTAAGGTGATATATGGGATTTTATGTGAATAAAATTAGTATATCCTAACCTATCATATATTTTATTTATCATCTGCCTTGATATCTTGCTACTTAAAAGAGGATGGATAGTGTAAAGCAGCTATGCCATTTCAAGGCACAAACACGCTCACAAAAGGAGAAATCAAGTATTCTGTCTGATGCATTACATTCTCATTTTCCTTGCGATATGAAGTATTTGGGAATTGCTGTTTCTCTTAATATGAGAGGACTTTGAAAGAGAGCCCTAGCAGAAAAATCCTCCTAATGATGCAAAGAACAAAAATAAAATAAAGTAAAGCATTCTTTGAAAACTTCCAACAATCCGGAGTTTTTTAAAATTAAAGATGGGGCAAGACAAATTAAGAAGTATCCATCTAAAAGATCTAGATTTACAGTTTTAGGGCAAATAAGTAAAATATTTCAAAAATAAAAGAATTATGCATATAGAATGATCATACTGGATTATTTGAAATATATTACAGATAAGAAACACAACACACATAGACTTTTTATTAAAGTCTTTTGGGATTTTTTTTTCTTTTGCTGGAACAAAGCAGCCTCTAAGGGAAGGGGAAGGTAATTATCTATCAGTCAGTGTGTCAGAACTGTTTGTTGTGTGGCATGCTTTTATAAAAGATTGCAGATCCATCTTTTATTACGATGGACAGATGGCAGCATCATGAAGCAGCCTTTCAATACAAGGACAATGGCTCAATCTGACAGCAGAAATTTTCTTGACTAAAATGGAGAGATCATTATTTGCTGCAAATGTCAAGGAATTTAGGACAATGTTATATACCCAGGATTGAAGCAAAACTCCACATTCAACCTGAGCAGATGGTGCTACTGATAACCTATGTCACCTGTAGAATTAATGTGACTAAACAAGAGGATAACATGAGGCTGTTGCATCAGAGCACATGCAGGTGGAAGGTATTCTCACTAAACACAATTATGCTTTAAAGAGGAAGTATCATAGTGTTTGACTGAACAAGCAAAAGGTATAATTACAAAAATGTTTTTAAAAGTTATGGAAGTTTTGCTTTAGCAGCTTCATAAAATTCAGCTGCATTTTTCCTCTCTTTCAGCTGTTGTGAGGACAGGTCAAACAGCAACTGAGCATTCTTGAACAAACAGGCATCCTCTTTGCTTCATAGAAACCTTGCAGAAGCCCACAATTCCCACAAACTATGCCACAGGGAACCAACATTTATTAGTTGAATAGCACTGTAGATGTTCTACTGTATTTTCCAGCAGAACATTTTTCACTGGAGTCTTGTTTTTAATCATTGAGTTCAGGGGGAGTAAATTCCCCGCTGCACATTCACATGGTAAAGAGAGGCAGTTCTCACAAAAGAAAAGCTGAAGAAAATACTGATGAGTGCTTCAAATTCTTTATTCACAGAGAAAGATCAAATTTGATTTCCTAAGGAAGTAACAGGTAATAAAGATTTTCCCATATTGCCTTGTCTAGTTCTATTTCACCTGGAACTTCAGACATCAAAAAACAGACTATGGGAAAAGAAGGTGGCCTAAGGCAGAAAGTTTTGCCGCATGTCGAGCTATGGCTATGCTTGCATGTCTGATAGCAGAATAACCAGTTAGGTCTGCAAGAGCAAGGTAGCAGTTCCCTGAAATTATTTTGGGACAGATCCAAAGCAGGTATAATAATCTAAGTTCCAAGATCCTAGACCTTTGAGAGCAGGAATTCACCTGTCCATAGCCAGTGTCTCTGTATAGGAAGGACAGGATAGGAAATAGACAACTTAAAAGAGTTACAAAAAACATCTGCATGCCAGGAAGAAAAGTAACTAGGTTTAAAAAAAAAAAAATAGTCTATATGAGAGTGAACTGTGACCAATTTCCAAAACTTAGGAAAGGATGAGCAGAAATATTCAAATTTCAGACTCTCTGGCTAAGAAAAGTTATCCAGATCTGTTTAAATTTTAGAAGTAAAAAGGAGGATGGGTGCATTTGGCATTTTCCCAGGCTTCACATCCAATCTCCCGAGGTAAGAACTGACATAACCCTGAGAGCCTGAATCCATCCAAGCATCTCTAATTTCTAGGCCACAGTGTCATACTCTGCTCTGGCTGTCTGCCTTGTATTTGTTGGTGCACAGTGAGACAATGTAAACAGAGGGACCAAAGCACTAACCCTAGAGGTTAATGCCTTGTCTGGGCAAGTGGAAGACATTTGGATTCAAAACTGAGAACACTGTCCTCTCATGTCCTGAGTAAATGGTCTGACCACCAAGCTATATTCTAAAAACCAAAGTGTTTGCAGGAGCCAAACAGGAGTACCCATGCTTCCAGAAGTTTCTTTTTGAAATGGTGATTATTGCTGTTTTTTACACTGAGCGCCAAGTTGGGAATAGGACATTGTACATCATGAATTAACAAGGTGCACTTATCTCATGGTTTCTGTAGACTCTGATCTTGCAAGCCTGGCTTCTGCATGTGTCACTAAGCAAATTAGAATAAATCGTTCATCTTTTTTTTTGACTCAGCTTTCCACTGGGTTGCAAAGACTGACAGTTGTAAGAGACAGATCATAGCTTTTGTGCCTCCTTTAAATAGTATTTTCTTTTAGTACTAGATACTTTCCTTCAATACTGATACTGTTGCTCCATCATAGAAAAGTCTAAGAGAAAAAATCATGTATAGATTTTCTTCCCAAAAGTTATCTTGATTTTTAGCTGGCTCATATATTGTTCTTTCCAAGGTCAAAAAGCAGCTGAATTTGCCCCTGGTAAAAGTACTTCACTTGTATCGTGAAGTGTCTGAAAAATATTTAAGTGGAAATATCTTCTATTTTTAAAGGATTTATTTTACCAAATGATTTCTCAGCAACTAGAATGAGCTGCTTTTTTATCTTAGAAAGGGAACAAATGAAAATGCACATATGAAATAATCCCTTCTACATTTCTATGCCTTACACCAGGGCAGCCTATAGCCATGTGGGATAATTTTAGTTTTATTCTGCTTGACTAAAGATACAAAGAAATGTCATCTAGATACATATTTATTTCTGTGGCCTGTCTCCCAGGAAAAAAATGTATTTCTTTCATGTGCAGAGCTTGTTGTCTTCCTTTTTTAAGTTTCACTTTTACCTCACAGCATTCCTTTATTCATAAATTACAATTATAACTCTATGTGACATTTAATATTACTGAATTTTCAAAGAATATTGAAAAGAATAACTCTGTTACAAAAGAAAAAATACACTATGAAAAGCAATGTAGTTTAGGTATAAAATACTTTCTTACCTCATAATTTTAATTTGATGCTTATTATTAAATTAAGCCATGGCCCTTTCCCCCCCATTTGATTTATGGAGGTTTTTTTAGTTTTTCTAAGCAATCAGGCTCCTTTCTTCCAGATTGTTAAAAAAAATCCCTCTGTACTAAGTGATGCTTAGTTGCACAATTTCTTTCCCCCCAGACTCTAATTTGGAGACTGTACAAGAGGAAAGGTGGGCATGCAGGCTACAGCAGCACAAGCTAATGCATTACAGAAAAGTATGTGCACATTTTGCCTTTGACTCCACAGCATAAAGACACCATAAGAAGGATAAAATAACTGCAGTGTATTTCTTATCTGCCAGGGAGTCCTCAGGTCTCCAACTGAATGACAGAAATTATGGACACACCGGGTCAATGCCTGCCTTTGCCAGAAGGTGTGGAAACCATACTGCTCCTCTCCATTTCAGCAGCACAAAAATTATCAACTGCTCATGTGTGGTTTTATTCTGCAGATGGGTGACTCAACCTATTGTGTCCATCTGAAGGGAGACATGACACACAGCTACAAAGATCAAGATACTTGTAGTCTTCAGCTCCTGACCAATGCAGGATGAAAGGGCAGTAGTAACTGCTGCTGACATACAGAAACTAGTATAAAAGTAGGTTTGAGAGATGTGCTAGAGTGCTGACCTGGAATGTTATTCTTTTCTGAAATTCAGGCTAAGAAGAATAAACCTATAACTCCCTAGGGAGGGATTCCATCAGAACAACTTAGAGGACAGTGCGAGGGGCAGAAACTTTGCAAAGCAGATCAGAAGTACACTGAATAAAATCCTGCTTTCTTGGAGCTCTGGCATAAATTTAGCCTTGAAATGAATCACAGCTCATTTTTGAAGCTAATATATTTAGTGCATAATGCAGAAGAATTTGTTCTAACCTCAAGCCAAAACCAGACTCGTTAGCTCTGTCATATCTTCCCTCTGCTATATTGCTGGGAATTTAGGGCACAATTCAAATGTCTGTCATGCACAGGCAGCCTGTCCTGGAGGCAAACTGATGGGATGCCTAACAGAAGAATAGTAGAATAACCCTAGTCAACATGACTTGTAGTCCTTGCTTCAACTGGATACCTAAAGAACTGATGGGTTTAATGACTAAATCCAATGTTCCTTTTGGACCTGTAACTTACTAAAAATTAAAGAAATGAGGATGGAATTTAGATAAATCACTGGGATTCAAAATTAAAATATAAAATATGTAGGTGAACCAAACTCTTTTACAAAAAAGCCAGATACTCTGCCCAGTTGTTTCATGCTGTTCATGTGTCTGTTTCTTGAACATGAGGAAAAGAGTTGGCTTTTAGTGTACCTGTAGGTATTTTAAAATGACACAAGGGAAGAACAACCTTCCTGTAATAAAACAGAATGAGCAGGAAATTTACAGGATATATCGATATTCAGCTGGATTGCAAATTTCCTCATGGCTTGGAAAGGTGTGCTAAAGGTGAATGGGCAATGCAAATAAAACTGTGCCAGCAGATGTGACAAAGGAGTTATGTTGGAATTGCCAAGACAATGGTGGTTCAAAGATATCATCTCTAGAGATACAGGAGAGCTTCTTGCCTTGAATAACAAACTTTGTTTTTTGTGCAATGGTGTAGTCCTTGGAGAAGCAGCAGAAGAGTTGTTAGACACTTCTGTAATTCTTCAAAATAAACTTGTTGGATGTTCACTGTCTTGTCTATGAGATAATGGGCTTTTAATGCCTACCACGGATATAGAATTAGCTAAAATGAAATCTTCCTTCTCTTAGCATGCAACTGATATAAATAGCTTGGTTCCAGTAAGTTCTGTAAAGTAATGCCGACTGATGTGGGTTGAATGGAACTCTATTTATTTAAGGCAGGCTTTAGTCCTATACTTTCAAAATTGGATGAATGGTGATATCTGTTTGGTATCTGCTAACATATCACTTGATGCAAGGGAAGTAGCACTGAATTGAATGAAAATGTGATATTTAGTATTAATGGTAGTGTTAAAAAAAAAAAAAGACTAATATACAATCTTATTCTTTCTTTCAGGGACCTTATATGAGTGTTGATAAAAACTTTTCAACACCACTTTTGAAAAGATTTTTTTTTTTCTGGGAAAGATGAGTCAGATTAAGGGAAAAGTTTGGTTTTTCTTTCGAGACACTGTAGATGCCCTTGCTACTTAGAAATATTTCAGCAGGATCAAATTCTTTTTTCCTGCAATTTTTCCTAGAACCTGTAGTTGAAAATGCTTAAAATTTTCACTCTAGCTGAACAATTTTCAGTGCTCTCTAAAGGTTAAAATTACTATGTCTGAGTTGTCCAACATCTGCCAGAGTTTTGTATAGATTAGATCAACTAAATAAAATATCACTACAATTTTCTTTTATTTGATGTTCAGATATTCAAAACCCTCCATCAACCATTCCAAGCACAAGTCCTGAGAACCACTTTTCATCAATGCCTTATGTCTTCCACCTTCCCCCTCTATAAGTGTGACAGAGTTTTACTTTCATTTTTTTCACACTTATCACTAACTCTGTTGCACATCATTTTCTAAAGTAAAATTTCTGCAGGCCAGATCCAAGTTTCTCAGTTGTTTCAGACCGTCTTCCTTTCTAGAAGGAATTCTAAATTCTGCTTAGTTTGCCAGTTCATCATATTCATCTCAGGCACAGTTCTCAGTCTGCCAGTATATGCTTCATTAGCTAATTACCTGGAATGACTTCAGGCTCCTAAAAATTCCTTGTCTCTTTCTAAGAGAACTGTTTGCTCAGAGTCTACAGTGACATGCATTCACACAGTTCTTGAGTTTTCCTGAGAAATACTCCCTCTGGCAGCCTTCTCCTCCTGGGATGATGTCTTTGTCATAAAACTACCAACAATTTACAACCCGCTTTTGCATTTTAACTGTGCAAGACCTCAGACTCTGAGTAATTTGAGAGAGTATTAATGTAACCTAACCAGTCCTGTAACTCCTGAGCACCACTGTTCAAACATAACAAGGTTGTTTTCCCTGTCCTTTCTTTATAGTTCTGTGATCATACCAGTTAGATTTTGTATAATTAGTAATATCTGTGTACAAGTAAGAGCAAGTACTGCACAGTAGCCAGACAAAAAGAAATACATTGCTCACTGCCCCCTTCCTCAGCCCCTGATGCAGCTGATGTTTGTCCCATAGAACAGTTTGACAACTCAGCATTCCCAACCTTCACTCATTCATGCCCTGCAAACCCAAGCCTTAGCACACTGCATTTCAGTGGCAGAAGTCTTTACTAACCCACTTGATTTAGTTGTTTGGCCTTGTCCTGAAGACCAGGCTAGATTACAGCCTCCATTGCTTTTAGCTATTCATGTAGAATAAAAGATTCACTTTTTACACCAGGGAGCTGCACCCTCATATTACCTAGGCTAGTGACTGACTGTCCTTTTTTCAATAATAAAATTAGCCACTAGGGATTTCCTATATAACATTTTATTTCCCAGCCACTGGTAACAAAAATAACTGGTAGCAATTTATAATAGTCGCCAACACCTCTTCATAGTCAAAAAAGGAAAAAATATGGTTTAATGAGAGGCTGAATGTCATGTTGGGTTGCAGCAAATCCAAATAAGTAACAGATATATATGTTCTGCTTGTGAAGCAGCAGCAAGAGAGCTGCTTTATGTATGCTGCTCACAGTGAGACTGAACAGTCAGAATTTACAAAGAATAGGAATAACCATCATGTAGCTAAAGTTTACCTTGAAAGACAGGTCTTCCTAGAAGTAAATTCAGTTTTATCTTCCGGACACATAGATTTCAGGGATTCGTACCACATTTCCTATTGAAAGCAGAACACAATGAAAGCAAGACACAGAGAGGAAACACCTTACACTCAAGTCTTATCCCAAGAAGTCAGGATTCAAGAGCTAGGCACTTGTGTTTACTACAGAATAAACTCTATCCATCTATAAGCAGAGATAACACATTTGAAGTTATGTGTAGTTGATAAAAGCCCTCCTCTGATATGGCTTTGGGTCATCTCTTTCTATACTACTAGATTTGAGTAGAAGGCCACGGGAATTATTTCCATAGGAAAACAAAATAAAGTGTTGTCCTGATGGAAATGTCAGCTGCACAGAAAATTATTAAGTATCATCTTTAACATATTTTGCCAATCTGAAAATATATAAGTAAACTGCAAAACTCATCACTACATTAACATTTGCCATGGGCTTCTGTGGCGTAACAAATGTAAGGAGGAGAATCTAGAAATGGGTACCATCAAGAAAGTTGGACTTCTGTAGGTGTGAATCTAAACTTGAAAAACTGCAAGGAATAGGATTCCTCATTCTATGTCATTACGGCAAACTGGTTTCTCTACTTCCTCAAATTCAGGGTCCTAGATTTTTCCAATTCTCCTGCCTATTAGATTCTGTGTGTTCAGAAATTATGGACCTAACAGCACAATAAAGACACCATTATCTTCCTAACCCCTTGTAGGCCCTAAAGAGAAATGTCTTGTTCTTTATAACTACCACATATTTCAGTGCAGCTCAGTCTCAAAATGTGTCTATCAGTGTAACTAGCGCACATAGCAAAAGTCTGCACTGGTAACCAGACATCCATTCAGAATAAAGCCTTCACATCCCAGCACCACGCTTTACTGCTCCATTCACACAGTGAGAGCCATGTAATGGAACATAGCTTCTCTGATTTTTTAATCTCATAGATCATTTGGAAAATACCCTCCGTGTATTTCTAACCTTCAAAAGCACACCAATATCAACAACAGGCATTTAGATTTATAAATTTATGTTACTGGATGAAAATTTTTAATTCCTTTAAAGACAGTGCACATTAGATAATCAGATAGCAAGTAGCCAAGAACCCAAAGCTCAAGTGGACTTCAGGTTTAATATTTTTAGAAGAAGACATGGACAGTTATTACAAATAATCAGCAGAGGTCCCAAAAACAGTGTGCCAGGGGACTGTATTTTAAGTTCATTGCATGTAGAACACCACACACCTAAACTGTAGTAGTCTATATACGCCAGTATGGTAACCACTGATTTTTTTAAAGTGTTTTTTGTAGAAATGCCTTTTTCCCCTTATGCTCAATGCACACAGTACCATGAGCATTCTGAGTGTTAAGCATGGTGCTATTCAGCAGATCCTTTTCATAAAATAAATTGAAAAAAAGATATTTTCTTTGATTTAATTCAAATTGATTTCATTTAACATACTGGTGGAAACATTATCCTATTTTAAATTTATTTTTTATAACATAAACTAACATTTCCATTAAGTTCTCTATGTTTTAAGACACCTTTAGTTTATGACTATGACCTTGAGTTATAAAACTGAAGTTATAGTTTTGAATACTAAAGCTATATTTGGGCATTTAAAATGTAAACATGACAAAAATTAATTACTACACTAACACTTTGAATACACTGCTCTTATTTTTAATATATTGCATTATAGAAGAATTAGTGGGCAGGGTATATAATCAAAATTAAGAGCATGCTTTAGAGATGAATGAATCTGATTTAGTGAAATAAATTTTGACACAGCAGTTGTTTCTTGCCAGTTCAGTGAGTTTTACTCAGGGAATATCACTCCTGGCCATAATCAACATGCTTCAAATGGTAATCTGCTTTAGACACAATGGCTTTTTGTCTGAATTCATGCAAATTTTTATAAGATATATACCTCTGATTTTTCACAGTTTATGGCACTTTATAGTCGATTTTAAGATTGTGTTTATGGAGTATCATGGAAAATCAAGTAGTATGGAGTATCAAGAAAAACAAGTGTTTCCTTGCAAATTTGATATATGTTTGTAATGACTTCGATAATGTCTGATCTTAATTAAATATTTAATTTAAAGGATATGGTCTCATTTTTATCATATTCATCCAGCCTCAAAAAAAAAAAAAAAAAAAAGCCAAGTAAACCAACAGTCAGCCTGAGTTCCTGTGAATATCTTTTGGTTCTCCTAAAAAGAAACATCAAGAATTTAGAAGGAAGAAGTGTCAAAAACATTTTTACATTTATAAACACTAATTCTTAGCTCCTAGATTCATTCAACAAAGATCAGTAAAAGATAAAATGTATCTCAGTTTTCAGGTCAGCAGATCAGGTCACTGAATGCCATTTATAGGTGTATTAAAAGAGTAATGAAGTAACTGAACATAAAAGGGGTAAGATTTATGCCCACACAGCAAAGAGGTTACTTTTTTTCACTGAAACTCAAAATTTCAGTAATTTTGAGCAGACTCTTTGAAGGTTCTGAAGAATGTACTTTAAACAGTAATTTGTTACTGAAAGGTTAAAAGAATTTCAGGTTCTCAACAGGTTATTTGCAAGAGCTCATTAACATTGGACTAAAGCAGGAAGGAAATATTGGAAAGAAGCTGAAAGCTTTGTAAATTAGATGAAAAATTCTCCTTTTACCTTCTGGTTCCTTCTGGCATATGTGGCTCAAACTTGAATGAGAATATGAAGCCATTTTTTTTTTTCCAGTTGTAATAACCAGATAAATTCTACTCAGAAAAAGAATTAGAATAAAATGCCTGGAAAGGATAACAGATCACATTTTCAGAAATATTTTCCCGAATGATATCCCATGCAAATATTCATGTGAGAAAGTTCTTGTCCTTTGCAAAGTTTGGGCCTTGATTAGTATGTCTTTTACTGTTATGTCTAATCTTACGCACATGCATGAGGTTTAGATAAGTGCAATCTGCATATTAAAGCTGAGTGCTTTTTAATATCATTATATGTCACAGTCAGTTAACATGAGAAGACTAAAACCAATTGCTTTCCCATGTGTTGTTACAGTTTCAGAGAAAAGCATTTTTTTGAACTGGAGAATTTTTAATTCATTGTTGTCTTTGAAAAATTTTCACCTAACCATTCAAACTGAGATAAATCCATAAACATAACTTTGACAATCCACATTTCACCTCAAGTAAAAGGAGGAAGAGGTCTGGGTTTAAAGGGCCTATTTTATCCTTCAGGGAATGGGGAGGGCAAGATGTTCCCAAGCACCCAAGTGGTTTGAATGTTTAGCTAATTTAGATGCACTTGTTGAATCCATTAATGGACCATCTAAGTATTAAGATTTTTTAAAAGTTTCATAAGACACCCTTTTTGTCTCTTCTAATTCAGTATGGTATATAATGGCAGATAAAA
This sequence comes from Rhipidura dahli, assembly GCA_013399225.1. Lineage (NCBI taxonomy): Eukaryota > Metazoa > Chordata > Aves > Passeriformes > Rhipiduridae > Rhipidura > Rhipidura dahli. The sequence goes on from VXAC01004913.1 coordinate 83,985, forward strand.
ATTAGTGTTTAACAGGTACAAGCAGACCCTCTGTATCACCTCCTTTTAATAACATTTACTTAAAATATTGCAATTTGATATGTTACTGCTTTTCAAAGTTTGCGGCTGACTTAAGAGCTTACTTGGGTTTTTTCTTTGTTTTAGTTGGATACACAATGAATGATCTCATTTTTGAGTGGCAAGAAAAGGGAGCAGTTCAAGTTGCAGAAGGTCTCACTCTGCCACAGTTTCTACTGAAAGAAGAAAAGGATTTATGTTACTGCACCAAGCATTACAATACAGGTAGGAAAGTGATTACAACTGAAAAGACTTTTAACATTTATTGTTACAATAAATGTCACAGTTGGGTTATTTTTTAAATGTTCTCACTGAATTCAGAAGAGGGTTAAAACATACAGGTGCATTGTGCAAGCTAATGCGGTCTTAAATAACTGGCAAACAAACCAAAATTACCTGAAGACTGGACAAACTTCAATTTTAGATGCCTTAAGAAAATATAGAGTTGAAATAATCCAGAAACTGTTCAGTCAGGAGTTTTACATATTCGGCAGGTGCTATGACCACATTTACAGTGTGTGATCTGAAGCACTGCTGAAATCCAAAGGTCTGTGTGCTGTGCACTAATCATAGCCTGGCTCAGCCAGGAAAAAGGGACACAGGGCTGCCAAGCCAAGTTATCCCTGCCCTGGCTCATCCAGCAAGGGGGCAATGTGAGTAAGCTGAAAGGATTCTCAGTGTGCAATGGCCAGGTGTGCAAACCAGACACGAGCGTGTAGTGACAGCACAAGGGGGAATGGATCCAAACTGAAAGAGAATAGGTGTAGGTATCAGGAAGGAATTCCTTACTGTGAGGCACTGGCACAGGCTGCCCAGAGAAGCTGCGGATGCCCCATCCCTGGAGGTGTCCAAGGCTAGGTTGGATGAGGCTCTGAACAGCCTGCTCTAGTGCAAGGTGTCCTTGTCCTTGGCAGGGGGATTGAACGGAATGATCTTTAGGGTCTCTTACAACTCAAGCCATGCTATAATTTGTGATTCTCCATTGAAACCTTTGTTGAACCAAGGTATTTATCTCATCTCTGGGATTATTTGAAAAAGGAGGGGTTCAACATTAATTATATAATTAATTCTATTTTCATTTTTAATTGTGAAAAGCAATACCAATAACTGAATCACAAGCACAATAATCCTGAAAAGCAAAGCCTAAAAATTTATAGTTTGTATATTCTCTTGAGAAAAAAAAAACTAAAACTCTTTCATTCTAATCCATATGTTTTTTAATTTTTTGCTCTCCAATATGATTAAACTTGTCTTAAAATTTAAGATTAGAATGATTAATTTGCATTCTGCTGAAATGTCAGAGAGAGAAAATGAAATATGTGATGTTTGTAAGGAATGTCCTGTTACAATCAAAATTAAGGAGGAGTGGTGCCCTAAGAGAAAGGAACTTTCTCTCATAATTTCCATTTAGAGTAAGAAGATATTGGTAGAGATATTTTGAAGTATTCTCTAAAATAAATTGGAAATACTCAGCATAAACTTTTATTGTAAAAATACTAATATCTGGATAATCCTTAAAAACCTTCTAAAATTTGTGATAAATATCCTATAGCAGAGTAATTTTTTCACTCAGACTTTTTTTTTAATGATAAGATAGAAATTCCTTTTTCCTTTCTACACTAATCCTTATGACAAAAGCAAATTTTATTTTCATTATTTTCTACTTTCTTCTTTGAGATATACAAGAACTTACCATTTCTTTTTAAGATTCTCCTGCTTTTGTGCCATTTTAATGAGTGTCTGTAATTGTATTACATACCCCATATATGATGTTAACTAATGAGAAATCATGGTATAGAGTATTCTTCTCATTTTTCTAAAGTTCATTTGCATAATATGATGCATCAAAAATCTCTGAGAAATTAAGACATTACTGTGATGCTTAACATAATAATGAATGGAAACCTGGTTTAAAGCTTCAGGATTTCCAAACATTTCATCCAAAGCTGAGTTACACACTTACTCACTTGTCTGAAAGATTACATTCTAACCATCAGAGTTCAAACGTTGTGATTTTGACTAAAACTTCATTTTTTTCAATATTTTGAAGGCACTTGCATTTTTCTTCAAAAACCTGTGTTTCAAGCCTATTTACCTTGGTATTCATTTTCATCCAAGGAAGAACACTCTACGCCTAGGCACACTGTACTAGGTTGCATGGGGTCAACTTACATGTGCCATTTATTCACTGTGGCCCTGAGTGGAGAAGCAGGAGAAACAGATGTTATTGACTGCATGTGAGGCCTCATGGTTCTCTAGATGTGGCTACAAGTGTGCTTGTCTCCCTGCAGCTGTGTAGCATTTGGGTGAGAGGAGGGGTTTACTGTAATGAGTCTAGAGGACAATGTGGCCAATCAGCAGCCTGTCGGTTTTTGTATTGCTCTGGCCAAACTGCATTTCTGTGGCCAAACGAGCTCTAAGAGGTGAATGCAACCCACAGCCCAGGAAAGATGAAGTTCATGCCTGTACTAAAAAAGTAATTGGACCCTTTAATTTGTCCACAAAAGAATCAAGGCATTTGGTAACACAGAAACCTTGGAAGCCTGGATGCAGTTAGAGAGTAGGGACATTAAAAGATGTCAGCAAAAGATAAAGCAATTGCACATCTGTGGGATGTGCCTGAGATGGGCAGGGAGGAAAAATGTGATGCTGATGCTGAGCAGAGGGTGGAAGGGTTTGTCCTCACCAGAGGAAGCAGCTGAGTGGCCAGCTCTAAGTTACAGCACCAAAATTGCAGTTACAGATCTAGAACTTTGTCAGGCCAAATCAGAAAGAAAAGGTGGTCTTACCCATAAAGGACTATATTTATCATGATACCGCCCACTTCAAGATAACAGTATTTTCTCCAAAGTATTTTTTTTTTTTATTAAAATCTTCAGTATGAAGCAAATTTAATCAGATTAGAGGGATTTGGTTTCTAGGAGAGTAAGAATTTATTTCTTTGTTACAACCACTATTATTAACTACCATGTGTAGGCTAAAACCCCATAAACATATTAAAATACAACAAGTGTTTGCACTATGTCACTTGGATATATAATCAGTAATTAAGGCTTCTGCCACGAGATACTGCAGGCAGATGTGCCTTTAGGACACTCCACAAGAACCAAAATTTTAAAAAAGCAGTTTTCAAAACTTGAAGTCTATTTTTCTGGCCTATGAATTCTTAAAATAATGCTAAGCAACTGCAGCTGCTATGCAGTAAGTGACCAAAGAAGAGTTTTCAAATTAAATTTATTTACAACACGGGATGGAAAGCTCTTCTGAGACATCTTGTAAAACAGAAAAAAAAAATCCCAAAGTTCACCCTGTGAAGCAAATTAACATGAAGCTTCAGGACAGTATGTGGAAACTCATCAGTACACGTCTCATCAGTGTTTCATGCCCAACTGAAAATGGTTCACTGTAACCAGAGCTCAAAAAATAAACTGTGTCTAAATATAGAGACATAACAGTTTCAGCAACAGTACAGCAAAATGGCTCATCAAATCTTGTGTTCTCAAGTGACACAACATTCCTGATGATTTTCATGTTTTGCATCCACAGGCATATCCGCAGTGACCAATTTGGGAAGTGAAGTAGAATCATAACAACCAGAAAAATCACATTTGAACCATTTACGTTACAAGGATGGTCTTGCTTTGCTGCATTCCTATGTGACATTAATTGCTTCCCTGGGCCGTTATGCAACACCTAAATTTTATTTCAATCACAGATAATTTCAGTCACAGCTGCAAAAAGCCCAATATACAGTAGCATGAATTTATATATAATAGCATTGGCTAACAGGCACAAATGAGTCTTGGCTTTATTCCTGCATCATGCATAATGCTTTACACCTGCACTTGGGCAATGCTGCTCAGAAGTCTTAGGTCTAATAATGCCCTTTGGACAAAAGAATTGGATGTAGTGGTCCTGGAAACAGTGGAGCTATGCTTGCTACACTCACCACCAGAACTGGTACATTCTGTATTCAACCATTTCTGATAATTGCGATCCTGATGAACAGCACATTTCCTTAACTCCACACTCCCCATCTGACTTCCTAATACCCACATCCCAAACACAGTTTTTCCTCATGATCCCATTTGTTCCCCCATAGTCAAAAAAGTTGCTTAACCACCTGTATATTGTGGCCCTTCTAAGTCTCACCTTCACCTGACCCCGTGCCTTATGTTCAGCCATTTTGCTGCCAGTTTGATAATGACAGTGATTAAAGGAGATATAATTTTGATGCCTTACTCTGCCAACAACAACTCAAATTCTTACTTGTGTTGAAAAACACCTAAACCACTCTTTTTGATACTATAGAAGTGACTTTTAAGATGCGACCTTTTAACTCCCTCAGGTTTTTTTCATAGAGCATTTCTCCAGAAAGGAAGTTTGTGCTTTTTATCCAGGAGGTAGTCTGTGGGTGTGAAATCTCTGAATCTGCTCATTCCTTCACTGAAAAAGCAGAAATTATAAACACTTTGGAAAACAGTCTATGGTAGGCTGAGGATGTGACCATCCCTAGATGCACGAAATGGCACGGTCTGACACCAACAAGGCATGTTTCTCAAGGGCAAAGAGGCCACAATTGTCACCCCTGCACTGATCAAAATTTGAGCATTCTGCCTTAAAGATTCATTGAATAAAAATTCATCACCTGTCCTGGAAGTGGAAATATTACACCTAGATGTCTCTTTAGTTTATATTCTCCTCTCTGCCCCTGCTAACACAGGGCAGCACATGGAAAGTTTTTCACATCACAAGACTTCTGTTCAACTTGATATCTCACAGGCTCCCCAGCCTGGGAGAGCTGCTGCCTACCCAGTCCACCCCCAGCCTGTATCAGTGCAGGGGGTTACTCCATCCTCACCACAGATCTCTGCATTTCTCTTTGCCATGACATTGTGCTGTGTTCTCCAGCCTACAAAGGCCCTGCTCGATGCAGCTCTGTTCTCCATTCTGAGGGACATGGGAACTGCATGTGCAAATCAGTCAAGCTGAAAAGGAAATAGTTTCTCTTTCCCATATTTATTTTCAGCTGTCTTTTACTGCAGTCATTATCAGTCTTACACCAATGTTAAGTTTACCACCTGCCTCAGTATTTTTTTTCAAAAAAAGCTATGTAAAGACACTTCCTCCCTGTCCAGGAATTTATGTAGTCAGAGACAGGTGACACCATAAGCACTGTTTTCCCCCAATATGCTGCTGATATCCACAGACTGTGACCTGAAAGAAAAGCTGAATAGTAGTACATTCCTAGAGTCATTTTCTAGATCTTGGCTTTAAAAACGTAGACAAGTGCCATACACATGGGATCTTGTCTAGTTCTGTATGCTAGATGCTGGAAAATCATATTTCTATTCAGGCTGTATAAAGATAGATACAGTCATCTATTCATCTATTTCATCTATTTTATGATGAGGAAAAAACGAGTAGTTTTACAAGCAGATTTTATGAGCAAAATACACTCAATTTGCACTTTATGTTAAAGTGCAAATTGGAAAGTTTCCAGAGATTGCACTTACCAAGTGCTTTTTTATTATCTTGCCTCCTTCTTGGAAAGGTATGAAAACAATTTCAGCTAAATTTACATACATGTAATCAGTTTTATGGGTACAATCTCTTTAAGTAATGAAATTTGCATACACATAATTTATTAATTTTATTTTCTGTTTAAAAACCTTTAGCACTGGAAGGCAAAGGAACAAAAAGCATTTAGCTGTATTTCAGTAATAAGTAAAGCAGAGTTCCTCTCAAATGACAACGTCACATTCTTGGAAGAATAACAAAGAAGTGTCATTACTGAACAAGGTAAAATCAAGTAGGCTGCTTTTCTTGTGGTGATTCTGATAATGACTCATATAGGAGAGAAAGAAAAAGGGACAGTATTGCCTCATGGAAAAGTCAGTTGATATATTTCATTCTCCTTCAGCCTCTCTGTGAAAATCATCCACTATTCTGATTGCAGTGTTATACGTAACATGATGTTGCCAAGAGATGTTAATTGCAATCCTATTTTAGCAGATGCAGAGAAAAAAGAAAGCACACAGCAAAAGGCAAAAGAAAGTGCTGGTGGTCTATGTGATCCTTATGGCAGGACAGTTTTATTTCCTCCTGAGACTGTCTATTTTCAGCTAAGCAGTTTTTTCAGTTAAAAGATAAAATTGTCCTCAGAAAACTTCCTTTCAACATTAATAACTTTAAAAATAAAAGTCTTTTATTGAGGGGGTTTTCTTTTTTTTTCACCAAGCTATTTTGTCTGAAGATACTTGGAATCAATGGCCACACTCTCTCTGAAGGCAATAACCTTTGCCAGGGTGATGCCACCCTGTGTACAGGATAAAAATTTAGGGTTTATGTATGAAGGACCCTTAATAAAAGTCTTAATTAATTACACAATGAATGATTTTGTCTCAGGACAAAACTTCATCTGTCTGTATATTTAAAGGAATAGCTTTCTACTACCTAGGCCACTGAAGTTTCCCAATCCAGGATGAGATAAGTCCACAATCAGCATTACAGAAGGGCTGGAAAGACACAGCAGAGGGAAGGTCTCTGATGGCCTGCAGTGAGATCATATTCACAGTATATTTATATGTCCTGAGCTATCCTCAGTGTGGGTCATCCTGCAACAGACATCTGTTTTGAGTAAATATTTGTCCTTGTACAGAGAGTACATGGGAATACTCAAAACATTGCAGTGACAACCATTTAGTAGGAACCAGTGAATCCAAGGTATTAAACACTGGAAAACAGTCAAAGGCATAAGGTGCAGTAACCATGTTACACCACTCCATACAAAATCTGTTTCTTGAGTCCACCTATTGCTTCATTTTGGAAGAAGAGTCTTTAACTTTTATCTTGAGAACAAAGAACTGTCATTACTTTTATCTCTATAGAGAAAAGCATGTCAGCTGGCTTTTGCAATATGCTCTCTTTTCCACATAAGATGGCAAGTTCTGGTTTTTAAAAGTCTAAAAATGTAAAACATAGCAGAGGTTTAGAATAACAATGAGAGGTAAATACTCTGTCTAATGCAATTTACAAACTCATTTGGAACTTAGAATCTCTATGGAGAGTAGAGGAGTTGAGGTGCTTAAGAAATTACTTTCCAGAAGACAGACAAGAGGGAGAAGCTCTCTGTTGTATTAAGAGATCTAAATTTAAGTAAATCATCCATTTAGGTTGAGCATATCCTAGCCACTGAAGTAGCCTTACTCTCCCTTTCTCCTTTCCTGCTGTCTCTCAGTACCTAATTTCATGCTAAGTCTTTGTCTCTAGCTGTTTTTCAAGGGGGAAAATGAAGTGTTGTAGCAGAGGAACATCATCACAGTCCAATTGCCCCAGGATTCTGTTAGCAAATCTCCATAGCTAGCAATATTTTGGCTGCTAGACTGACTGCTTGCTGGCTACCAGACACTGGTGAAATCAGAATTGTGTAGTCTGCATCCCTATTGACAGATGTGTTGGAATCAGAATATGAAATATCTGCATCCCAGATCCAAGACACATATTCCACAGAGCTCCATAAATAATTATTTAGATTTGCTTAACTTAGTTCAATTTTGCTAAGCTTTAAATCATCTCTATTCAGCAAGCATAAGATTCTTATTTTAAGTAAATAGATTCATGTAATTTCATTAATGTATATAGTTTTTAAGCCACCGTCCTCTCTATATCCATAAAATATTTCACAGTAAATCATTAGAATTATCAATGACTTACAAGGTCAGACTACCATTTACTACTATCTAAAGTAGTATCAAGATCCTCCATTCTGCACAGATTGACAGTTGAACTCTACATGCTTAGGTCTTTTCTTGTTTGTTTATACTTATTCATTTCATTATTTATTATGCTAATAATTTTTCAATTCATAGTAGTTTAATAATTATTACTCCCCTTGTAATTATTTCTCAGGCACACTATTTCCTTGACTCAGAATCCTGAAGTAATTCTCCCTTATTAAAACTTTCTGTATAGCTTCAGAAACAGCTACTCAGCCTTCCTGGGAATCATAACATGTTTATGATGTTGTAGGTGTACAGTAAGGAAAGCTTTCCCCAAAAGACATCTTAAGGGCTGCTAAAAGGACACAAATATTTTTAAGTCCTACCAACTCTTACCTCTGGGGCAGTTTGAGACAGATGAGACTATAAAAGAGGACTCCTTATGGCCTGAATTTACTGCTTATTGCTTATGCTTGATTTCCCTTGCACATCCCCCACTACTGACAGTACCTTTCAATGACGCAGGCATACTGCTGCCTGCATAGCCCATTTTCTAAACAGCATGTGCCACCATCAGAGTAGGTTGTGTAGTGTAAAGAGGACCTGAAGTAGAAAAATCCTCTTTTTGGGCTACTCACAACTGGCCATGGAAGAAACAGCAGCAAAAAAAAAAGTACATGATCTAGATACTGACTCCAAAGAAAAGCAATTTATGCTTTCTGGGGAAAAGAAAAATCATATCGACTGACTATGATATCTATTTTTTCACTACACTAATGGTTTCAGCATGAACATTGCATGGAAGGCATGCCAGTCCAGCGGCTCTAACACTGTTTTTACCAAAGACTATGGGTAAGAGACAAAAATGCACCATCCCATGCTTATACACCAGTGCATTCACTTCACGTACACAGGTACAACATTCATCAAGTCAGCACTTCTGTGCCTTTCGCACACTTAAATCCCTGGTTAGACTACACTTGTGAACACAAAAAATGTAACCTCAATTCAGGAAAAAAATTTCTTTGAGGAAGCCCTCAATAGTTTTTCTTTCTTTTGCATTAAAAAAATCCACTTTATGGATTGTGTGCACACTTATATTTAGCTTTAATCTGAAACTACCATCAGGTCTTAATTTGTTGCACAGCTCAGCAAAACCACAATACCTCTAGTGATTCCTATCCTCCTACTTGGCACTCTCTGTGACGTTCACAGTGCATATCAAAATGAACTAAAGCTTACCTTTCATGTACTGAAAATTAATTATTAGAGCAATGCTCTTAGCTGCTTGTCTATCTCATTCCCCAGCTGAGATGACTTTATGGGTATGTCTCTTCTGATCCATTCAAGCATCCAGTCAAATAGATTAAATCACAGCTAACCTGGCTTTGAATTTGAAATGGAATACAGGAAGAGAAAGGAGGCCCACAGCTGAATGCTGCTTCAGGTGGGAAACAACAGCAAAGCCTCTGCTGGCTGCCTCCTACCTGAAGCTCACATCTGCTAGTGCAAGTGTTTTCTTTCTCCACTCAGCTTTGTTAGCCAAGTTTATGCAGGTGATTCTGATTTCAATCAGGACAGGCAAAAGCTAACATGAACTCTTTCACTCTTAGACCAGCAACTTCTGCCACTGCAGTGCTGAGACTGACCTCCATCTGCTGCTTTTCTCCAATACTCAGTAGTGGAGCAGCAGAGAAGAGTGTCTAACGGGGTAGCCACCCATCTTCCTGGGGAGTTGCTATATATTAATTTCTCAGTGGTGTCCTGCAAGAGAGCAACGCAGTAGTCTTGACTAGGAAGCACTGGGTATGCACCTGGCAAGCCCATAAACTTGCAGAGTCTAAGACAAAGGCAGGACTCTAAGTTACACATGTTGTGGAGCAAAGCAAAGTATTTTTCTACTTTGAGATACATTCCACATTCTACTTTTTTTTTTTTTCTATTTTTTGTTTGGTCCTGGTGTAATAGGTTTTGATGGTTTTTTTTCCTTGACCAAAGATATTTACAAAAATACAGACCCAACCAAAAAAATGGTTTTGTATAATTCCTCTGACACATCATTAAGTCCTAGTTCTGGCCTCTTCATTATCCCTGCTTTTTTCTCTCCCGTGGATACAATATATTCCATTTGAACTTCTTTCATTTAGAATCTCTGCTTTTGTTGGGATTCTGTTGCTCACCATTCTTCTCTTTCTCCTTAGTTCAGTTAAATCTGTCAACTTTGCAACCACATAAAATAATCCGTATCAGAGCTACTATATTATTTACTGTTCACTGTTTAGGACCACAGAATTTTTGTGCTGAGTGGTCTGTAATAGTTCAAGTCCACTGGAGTCCTCAGGAAAGAAGCTCAGATCTCTTATCCCACATTTCTCTGGATGGAAAAAAACAACTTACAAAAAACAGCTAATGCTTATTGACACTTCATATCTGCATATGCATATGTTACCTACTGATGCTCTTTAGTTTTCCTTCCTAATTTGTTTTGAAAGGAGGATATAGTAACCTATAAGAAGAAAATGTTGCATGCAGAACAATTCTCACTGATACGATGCCAAATAAAATGGCTTTGCTTAGACCTTGATTTGGCTGGTGCATTTCTGTCACTCCTTACCAGCACGATTTTCTGTGAGCTATGGGACAGAGACTGCTGCTGCCCAAGGTGGCTGAATTAACAGAATAAATGTCACAAAAAAGAGAAATCTTCCGGGTAAGAACCAGTTTGAAGTAAGAATATGATTCCAACAAAGGCCAGTCAGTGCAGAACTTCTGATTATGTGGTGTGTACTGAGTTGTCAAGTGAAATATTAAATTGCATTTGTACCCTTTTGAAGACTGTGGAAGAGAAATGGAGGGGAATATCCTGACCTTTTCTGAAGTGAACACCAAAATTCCCATTCACTTTTTTAAACCAGGATTTCATCCCATGACTGAGGCAGAAATCGGTCCTGGAGCTTGGAGAGCAGATGGTTGAGCCAGGATCTGGGGCACGGATTTCGGGAGTGTAGATAGGATTCAGAAAACACTGGCAATTAGGAATGGAACTAAAAATTGAGCTTGCAGATATAAAACTCCTGTGATGCAGAATGTAATCTTAAAATTGAACATCATAACAAGTGTCTTTCTAAATCTTTTTACTGCCTCAGCAGAATAAAAGTAACATAAAATTACATTAATTATGACATCATAGAAAAACTAGTGGCCTGTTAAAAGAAATGTTATGAAAATAATGAAGTTCAGAAGCACTTAATATCCCTAGAATAAAGATATTTCAGTTTGACTTTATCTAAAGTTAATTTCTGTATGCCTAACACTATTGCCACAGCATAAGCCACAATATATTAATATAGGATAAACTCATAAATCCATTACATAATTTTAAAAATCTGATAAATATCAAAGTACTATTAATTGCTATTATTTTTTTATGTGGAAAAATTTTGGATAAACTGATATTTTAGCAAGTAAAAATTGATTAGGAATACAGCTATCAAAATCTAATGGAAAACATAACCAAAGAGCTTCATACCGCTTAAGAAATAAATAACTAAATAACCTTCCTTGTTAAATTTAGAATTAGGAAATGTTTTCTCTCAAAATAAGGAAGAAAACTGAGTTATGTGTATTTGTTGCTGTGAGAAACTGTTTTATGTATACACACACAGTAACAACATTGCCTTCAGCACTATTCTTATGTGACTAATATGGCCATTGAGCAGAATTAGAAAATCTTATGAGGCCAGGTCAAGATCTGCAAAATAATCTACAGATTACAGGGTGGAAGAAAAAATTCAACCCCACAACAACCTGGATAATATAAAATTATGGGTTTATGGAATTTTTATGAGCTAGCAATAGGGGGGTTTTTGTTCTGGTTTGATTAAGTCAGTAGAAGTTGCTTTATGTTCATTACCTAGATAAAACCAGGTCATTTAACTCCTTCCTAAAGTTTCCTAATCTCTGGTCTTTTTAGTCTTCAATCTGTGTTTGAAACTTAGTCATTTCACTTATGAGCTGGAACAGTTTGAATGGGGACACAGGGAGAGATTTAGCAGACTCTCCTATTGATAACTATATCAACCATGACTCGTTATTATGGTTGTTATAAACGAGTTAACGGCGAGTGGGCCAAGAAGGGCAGCACAACAATACTGTTTCTTAAAGTTTATTACATCTTATCAGCAGTACTAACATAAACATAAGCAGAAGCATACTAGCGCCTACTCTACAGGTAACTAGAAGGAGAGAAAGAAGAATGATGGCTTCTTCTTCTTCCCTGACATTTTATACCATCTTTTATGTAATTCGTTGTTTATCCTTTTAAACCAATATGTGTTACCCAGGTATGTTCATGTCAGCAGAAATGCAGCAAAATCTCCTCCAATGGCTCTACAGCAGAATATGGATTCTGGGTAGAAGAAAGGGGAAAGGAATTTTTAACTGCGTCAAAACCTCCATCTTGGCTCTTATCTCTTATTAACTCACTACAGTAACAACTTTGAAAACCTCCACCATTTCACCCTGTGATATATTGCATACTATTCTTATCACTTAATTTACACTGCAGTAGATCCCATAGTTTCCATAAGGGTAGGTAACTTCCTCCATGGACAGAGATCAAAATAAGGACTTTCCAACGGGAAAAGCCACTTCTGTCTTCCAAGTTCTACATCAGGTTCCACAACAGGATTTACAGTGCTTTCTGTAACAGGTTCCACAGCAGGTTCATCCTCAGGGAGAGGAAAATTCTCTGCATTCTGGCTTGTCTCAGGTTCCATCTGAGGAGGAGAATTATTCCCAGCATTCTGTACTCCAACAATAACCTAATGTCCATCCTGATTTCACTATGTTTTTCTTTCCCAATTTTTAGCTTAATAAAATTAAGCTTAAAATTGAACCAAAACATAAAGGAGATATTAAACATTGGGGAAGCAAACATTTTCTTTGTATACAGAAGCATTTCCAAATCACAAATGGCAAAAATGTGATCTCACAGAGGAAATTTCCTATTGTCATAATGAATTGTGGTTTGGGTTGTTTTAGAAAATAAGAATTTCAGAATTTATAAAATTTTTAATTTTTCAGGTTTTCTGCCCTTCTTCTTTCCAGTAAATAGTCTTTTTATGATGGGGACTGACTGCGTTTATCAGTAGAGAGTGTTTATCACCGTAAAGAATTCAAAACATCAATCTTTTTCTAGGGAACAAATATATTTGACATGCCATCCATTCTTTAGGACTGTGCACTAGATGTTGACAGCAAAAACATTCTATTTCCCTTGAATATTTCTTCTTTGTTCTAAAAAAGGAAAGTTTACGTGTATCGAAGTCCGATTTCACCTTGAGAGGCAGATGGGCTACTATCTCATCCAGATGTACATACCAAGCCTCTTGATCGTGATTCTCTCCTGGGTGTCATTTTGGATCAATATGGATGCAGCTCCAGCCAGAGTGGCTTTAGGCATAACAACTGTACTGACCATGACAACACAAAGCTCAGGTTCACGAGCATCTCTCCCAAAGGTAGGCAAAATTTTCTTTGTTTGTACTATATTAATCATAATGTTACGTGGCAAACACTTTGTCAACCTTGTGTTTTAGTTATTAGCATCCAATCATTTTCTAAACAGACAAATAATTTTGAAATATTTAGAGGATTTTTGATTCTCCAATGAAATATATTCTAATTCTTCCCTTTCTCAACTATTTAGCCAGCCCCATATCTAGTAAATTCCATAAACCTTAACAAGCAGTAAAAACAATATTATTCAGTACACATAAACCCTGCTTAACAATTGACTGGCTCATCCTTTTTCACATCCCAGTATCTGATGACATGCTAGCAGGTATGACTGAAATTCTAAAGGCCATAGATTACAACCATAGATTCTCAATTATATTCCTTTCTCAAAACTGCCTAAATTATTAATTAGCTGACTAGTTACAAACATATTTACAATAAAATGTAGAGAAATGTGAGCCTTACAGCTCCAAACAGTACCTTCACTGTGTCAAAACTACAGAATTAATTTGAAACTATACATTTGATTTACTGTGCCTATATTAGCAGAGAATGTACACGTCAGACCTCTACACCTATCTCCTTTCTTCTACCTAATTTTTATTCCAGGAACTTTTGGGCACATCCATTTTAATACAGGAATTCCCACTGATCCCACTACAAGCTATTTTTTGTTTCCTCAGTGTCATTTACAGATCTCAGGGGAACAAATGAAGGAAGAGCATGTGTTTTTTGAGGATTATTTGGTTTGTGATGTAATAAGCAGTGCACTATAAGGACCTGTTAATGATTTAAACACATTTTGTAAAAGAGTAAATTTTTTAAACAAAAACTTAACATTTATGGATTGAATTGTTGCTCTAACTTTTTTTCTACTAAAATATTGTTGGGATGTTGAGGTATTAATGCACTTCCTCCTGACGTGAAATACTAAACTTTGCATCTGTGGTTTTTAACATGCTCAGGCTTCTCCTGTCTCCTCTCATAGGTGTCATATGTCAAAGCCATTGACATCTGGATGGCAGTGTGTCTGCTCTTTGTATTTTCTGCACTTCTGGAGTATGCAGCTGTAAACTTTGTGTCCAGGCAGCATAAAGAACTTCTGCGGTTCCGACGCAAGAGGAAGAAGAGCAAGGTAAAAGTAACAGAGTTCACAGCTTTATGACTGAATTATGCCAGGATACAGGGTTAATTTGGTAAACATACTGCAGCTTGAAGTGGCAACATAAATGAAATGGCAGCACAGCACAAAATTCACTATACATAGAGGGTCACTACAAGGACTATGAATTGCATAAATCCAACTTGAATTCTCAAAAGTGGGATTAAGAGGGATTTAAATGAGGCATGGGCCATGTGGGAGCCATCTGCACAAGCATGAATTTCACTGTGTTACAAGAGTTAGATTATACTTCCGTGAATGACTGTTACTGGTATTTGCAGCAGTTTTTACTACATTAAGATTCAACAAATGTTGTTTCCTAATTTAATTCGAATACTCAATTCAAAGCCTTAAGAGCTGTGTTTCATGCAAATATTTTTTAACAAACAAAGTATTTATTCAAATAACATTATTGGTAGAAGAACAAACATTTTACTTTATAAGGCTGGTAAGTTTGGAGGTTTTTTTTCTGTCCTGTTAATTTTGTGTTAGTTGTTCATATTACTAGTAAGAAACTTAATTATGCTTATGGTTATTAGTATTTATATTATAGATGGAACTATCCAGACTACCAGTAAAATAACTCACTACCAATGTGCAAAGCCAAACAGCTAAGGCTACAAGTTTGAAATCTGTAGTTAAATCAAGCAATAAGGGAAATTCCTTATGTCAGATTTTACAAAGTTTAGATAGTTTTCCAGCCTACTTATTAAATGAGTACCCCCCCCACTGATGTCATGCAGAGCCTGTTGTAATCAGTCATTATCTAGAATATTACTAGTGGATGAAAGTCTGACCATAGCAACATGACTCAGTTCAATCATCTTTCATACCTGAAGACCTACCTCAGTCTACTGCTTACATCTCCAGCAGAACATATTTTACAAGTTTCCCTCTTACTTAGAAGATGCTGAAAATCTGCACTGCTGCAAACCCTACCTAAGCAGTCTCTGTCAGTAAGACTCCACGTTAAAAGGCAGGCCAGACAGTCAGGTGAAAATGTCATTTTCATACATTTACCTGTCCCTCTGTGTTGAGTCCCATACTTCTTCAGCTGTACAGAGAAACTCAGGTACTGTAGACTAGAGGATGATTCGGACTGCAAGTACCTGTGTTCAACTTTTGACCCTGTGAAAAATGTGCTTCTTTCTTCCTGCTGACAGGAAGAGCAGTTTTTGTTCTTGAAATATGGCAGCTCTCTGCAAGCTGCTTAAGAGTATGGAACGGGAAGAATGGGGTGGGGCAGACATGGATTACTGGACAGGTGGTAGGTAAGTCACAACGGGATCGTGTATCAAATACAAACAGTTGTGGTAAGTGTTGTATTATGTCACTATACTTTTAGTCCATTCTTCTTTCTCACCATGTATTATTGTTTCTTCTGGACCTCAAGCAAATTTGCCATATTCAGCTTAAGTGATATAGTTCTTAAATGCATGTCAGTTATTATGACCACAGGATTAGGAACTGGCAAGTAGTCTCTTCCTTCCTCAGAATAAAAGCAAATCTCTTTTCATCTCCCTCTTAGCAAGACTTCAATCTTACCATGACACTCATTCAGCAATCACAATCAATTAAATTTCAGCTTAGAGGTGTGTGAGGAAGGAACCACAATATAAAATGGACTTCTAAGAGTAGACCTTTTAAAAATAAAAATAAAAAAAGTTTGTGCATGAATAACTGCATAGATATTGCTTTTCTGGAACATGGTATTTTTGAATTAACACTTAAAAGTCCTTATTCTAATGTTACACTTCATTAGAGAGTCCTTAGCTTCAGGTAGGTTGTCTGCTAAATTCTCATAAAATTAAAGGATTAGAATTAGAGACTTTAGAGTGTACAATAAAGTACCAAGTTTACTGCCTTGCTTCTGAAGTATGGAGACACGCATTTTAATGCTCTTTTTCATAATGCACTTCAGATGAGGATATTAGATATTTTCAGGGGTATATGCTTCCCCTTGCTCCCTGTACCTATATGTTTCATCACGAGACAAACTTCTCAGTCTAAATTTACCAAAAAATTCTTTGTTTCTAGGCAAGGTTGCCTAGCAATTCTTTGTTTCTGTTGCAAGGTTATGATTTTAGAAAACCAGCAATTTTTTGAGAAAATATTAATTTAATTAAATGTTTCTTTACTCACTCCAACTCCATGTAGAGCTGGAGCTCCTGGACAGAGTTAACCTCTGAGAATACACCTCAAGCTCTAGAGACAGCTCAGCCAATTGCTTCTCTTTTTCTCAATGCTTTATTAAACCTTTCCTTGCTCAACAAGTCTACAGGACTTGAAACATTACAGCATGGAGATTTTAACTCTCAAAAAGAAATTTGGATGACATCCTAAGCCCTCTGGTATACGAATAATAAATGATGTCTTAGAGATTAAAAACTGCTGTTAATAGCTAGCCTTCCTTACCACAAATGTTATTATTTATTCACCACAATTTATAACATGAAATGCAGGCCCTAGGATCATAACTCAGAGTAACTTGGTTTTCCTTCTTCTTTTGTCTTTTTCGAAGTTGGTTACAATAGGTCATGATTATAAAGTTTTGTATGTTTGTTATTCCTTTGGACTAGGTCAAACAGCCACTGGCTGTCAGGGATCAGATTGCATTGACTTTTAAAACTTCCATGTATTAAGAAATGTTCATTTGACCATAAAATCAAGAGGTGAAAAGACGTTAAACAAAAAGGCTGCATTTAAAATAAACTTCAAGGGTTTCCTTGAACATTACATTTTCTTCTTTGGCAAAGAGAAAAACAATATTCTTTTCAGTATTTATGTCCAAAACTATTAGAGAAATAAGGCAGACAGGATAACTTATTGGACTTTCTCATTCTGTATGCTTACTGTCTTGGGACATTTTACTAAGATCAGGTTTTTCTACCAGGTGAATTCTAATTGTTGAATACTTTTTTTTTTTTTTTTTTTTTTTTTCATTTGTCTTTTTTTTTCAACGGTNTTTTTTTTTTTGCCACTGGCATTTTATCTACCAGGGTACACCAAAACTTCTAGTGATTTGACTGTGTTGCAAAAATAGATCAACTTGGAAATGTTCGAGTATCTGCTTAAAAGAGACATCATTTATGAATATTAGGTAATTGTAATAGGGCAGGTGAAGGAATTCCAAAGTCTATTTTCCTAGTAATTAGAAAGATATGCTTGTTGCAAGAAATATTTACTTTTACCACGTAGCCAAAGCGATAGTCCCATGGTTGAATTTCAGTGTCTTTGGGAGGTAAGTGGATCTATTTTCCTGACTTAAGATCATTCATACCTAATTCATCCCAGTCATAAAAATTCCACAAGTTCCCCTGAAATCTATTCCAATTGTTTAAAAAGGGTATTTTTTTTACTAATGCATTTTCTGTCCTGTCATGTCTTGTCTAGAAATGACACAGAAATCAGACTACTTCATTCCTTCATGTCACCATTTGCCATTTCCATTCAGTCTTTGGTTTTGGTTTGGTTTGGGATTTTGGGTTTTTGTGGTGTTTTGCTTTTTTCTCATTCACCTTCCCTGAAAATTCTCCTAATAAGTCCATATAATTCCTCAAAACTGTGTTTGCAACATCAACAACATGAAACCTAGACAGAAACAACTGAAAGCAGCCAAAAGATCAAATGACACATGGAATGCACTTGTTTATCCATACCAGTCGACCATTTTGCTTTTAAACAGCATTATGTTATTGACCCATATCAAGACTGTGATCTTCCATATCTTCCGGGTCTTTTCCCAGAACTACTGCAGAGCCATTGGCTTTCCATCTGATGCAAAGTTGTTTATCTCTGGCTAAATGTCATACTGACTCTCCTGTATTTTTCAGATTCTTTGCTCAAATCATTGAATTCCATTTTATTTCTAAACAGATCCTCAAACAAATTTGCAGGTTTTCACAGGTTGGAGTATTTTTTAAATTAATTAAAACTAGGGGTTAAACCTTCTCAGTGTTGACTGAAAACACAGAGGAACTGGAATGTCTCTCTTAAGAAGCGTATGTTTGAACTCCAATAAGACCCCTGCAGCAATTCTATGGTTATACAAATTGCAGTTATGTGCAGAGATGCAAAAAGACATTTTGGCATCCCAAGCTCATCTTTCCCTGCCATTTTCTTTACGCTTTTTCCACCTATAGTCACTGCCTCTTTTTTACACCATCTAGCTCATTTGCAGCCTCACTTCCCAGAAAACACTAAGAGCAGCATCAAAGGCAATTCTTAGGTATAACTGCACCCTCTGGCCACCATTTTTATGGTTGTAAGTATGGACTTCACCCAATGATTCCAAATTACTGAAAGGAAAATTTCTTTTCAGAGGCCAAATCCAGTTTGTACCAAACTAGCAAAAAATTTTAAGTGCCTGGGATTGTTTTATAAAATTATTTATAAATAAAACTGTTGTTGCAACAAAATGTGCAACATAACCAATGCTCATTTCCAATAAGCATCTCAGTAGGTATAGGAGATTTTTTTAAAAGGGTCTAATGTTTTTATGATTACACAAGAGGCATAGTGAATCCTGAGAAAAAGGGAATTTTGGTTCTCAATTTGAGACATCATTTGATACTTAGTATATAAGTCACAGTTCTCTGACAAAAAAAAAAAAAACAAAAAAAAAACAAACAAAAAAAAAAAAACCTGGCCAGTGAAAAGAACTATTCAGAAATATTATGTTGCCATTCCTTCAGAATGACTGTTAATTATTGATTTCCTTCTTAAGAGACAAAAGAAAGAAATTGGCAGAACTAAAAATCATACAGGGATGCTGAAACACATCTATGATCAGTGCTTTTTCTTAGTTGCATTTACATTCCACGGGAACAATATTAACTGGGTACATATACTGAATAACAACAAATTGATTTTAGGTTAGCTGTTAATATATTTAGGTTTTGGGGATATTCAATCTATTAGTTCTATTTTCAAAATCTAAAGATCAGCGTATCTTTAGAGAGGAAAATAGACATGCAAACTAGATTGTCTTTAATGGTAATCACACCTTTTTTCTTTTGTTTTCTTTTTGGTCAACCATCCGTTTTGATGAAAGTATTTTGAGGGAGTTCTTGATGGAAATGAAATCAGTGAATCATTACAGCATAGCAATGGCTTGAGATGTGCAGGACGTATAGACGGGACTTTGCCTCAAATCTACAGTACAAATTTAAGGGTAAACTATGAAGAAGATGTCCCATTTGTCATAATGTGATATCCAATCATTAACAGAGGCCCTGTCCTTTTGTCTGAAATAATGTCTTCCCATGTGAACTTCATATACCTTCATTGCTACCTGTATGTGATGACGTGAAATGTTAGTAAAGGTACTGTCTTGGTAATTTCATAATCCATTTTGATCTGTTCAAATCTGGATTAAAACATAGTACTAAAATTTTGCATTGTTTGCACTGCAAAACTACTCACTACCGTTTTCCTTCTCAAAACTGAACAATAAAAAATAGTGTTCAATATTACCAAAGTCAAGGCTTCAAATAAGTTTTCAAGTTCTTACCACAGCTTACAATCAAACGGCTATGGAGTTATTTTTAGCCCTTATACAAGTTATTTCTCAAGATAATTGTATTACTAGGCACATGGACAGAAAACACCATAGTCACAAGACCAGAAAACTCACTGTTTTCTATTAATTTATAGCTAAGTATTTCATAGAACAACACTCATACAGAAATCAATGAATTGAAATTTTTTCCTTCAGACTACTAAAGAATTCTAACTTTCCAAATAAAATCTTTTATCTACATTTTTTCATTCCTTAAGTATAGTAATTTTAATAGAAATAGTAAAATATTTAAATGTAACTGCATGCAGAACAACTTTCAAGTTGCTAATTCTAAATCTGAATATGTGAAAAGTGCATTCAAATCAAACTCTTACTAAAGTTCATTCATAATAAGATTTTTAATGTTTTATCACAAATCTATAAGAAATAGTTTTCTTTAGTGATGATACACTAAAAAGTACACAAAAGAAACAAAACCTTCCTTATCACTTAAAAAAAATAATTCTCTTATTTCGGCCAATATGCAGGACTTTTTCAGGAAGATTCACTGTAAATACTGTCAACGGGGTCATACAGGGTATTGTACTTTAGATGATTTCTACATCTGTAGCCTCAGACATGCATTCTGAGACATATCTCTGGTCAAAAAGAGGGACTTTGGCCAAATCAATCAATAGAAAAAAACAAAAGGGTTGTCACTGACATGAATGCCTTCAAAAGAGCGCTCAGAGCCAGTATTGATAATAGTGGTAACTACGTCTTTCCTGCTGTGCACAGGCACCCTCAGAGATGTCTCTGAGGCCAACCCAGTGATTTCTCTGCCTTAGGAATCTGCTGGAAAACTCACAGAACCACATTCTGAACATTCAAGCTGCTGCCCCTGAAAAGAGTCATGGAGGCTCTTGGTATGTTCTGGAAGATGCCCTTTCCTGCACATGCAGCAGCCCTAACGCTTTGGTGTGCCTTGGCTGGCTCCAGCCATCCTGCCTGCCCACGTGGAGACACCATCCCACAGACACTGGGCAGAAATGCTGGCCTCCTACAAGGAACTTCACATCAATTCAGCAACAGAGAGCATTTTCAAGCAGTCTGCTTGCAGAGGAAACACAGGATGTCTGCAAGCACAATAATAAGGAGAGACCTGGCCTTTAAAACATTCTAGGGGATCATTCCATTCAGATAGACCTAAAACAGAGACTGTAATGTCTTAGTATATAGTGCCTGATCCTGAAAACATGCATAGCTGGAATCTTCTACTCAGAAGAATAATTTTATTATTTTTCTCAGCCTGTGAAATCATGAGCATTATTTTCTGGAGAAACATGAAAAGACAAAACCCTGAAATGTACATATGAAGGAGTTTAAATGGCAAGTTTATGGTAAATTCTCACAGTACATGCATTTATAACTTAATACTTCTCTTAACTGGAACACAAGACTACAACTAGTCTAGAACACAACTACATTAAAGGTGTTATTTCCCATTCTTATCTGACAGGAGAGGAACACTATTGCAGTAATTAAATCTGTTTTATCACGTCATCAAATAATGATCCTATCATTTTGTATTTCTGTTTCTCATTTCCATAGTAAAGTCAGTCAGTGATTTTTCCTGCTCCTTTTCTTTCACTTTAATTTTTCTTTCTTTTTATTTTTTGAAGGCAAATTCTAATACAGAGTTGAGATATAGTTGTTTCAGTAAACTATATCAGTCTCTATATTTATTCAGTTTACATACATGAAGAAGAATTTCAGCTGGATGATAACTACAGCTCTGCTGGATTGTCATGCTGATGGCCAAGTAGTTTGCTTCAAACTTAGCAATTTATCTGCATTCTTTTGTAGCTAATATATTCAACTAATATTGATAATAAACCTTGTTGTATTTTTTTAAACAAAGTAATTAGCAGTTATTTGATGGTAGGTATAAATATGTTTAAAATTAATTCTTCATTGAAAAATGTTTTCAAATTTTTTGAAATGTAAGACATTTTCAAAATTAAAATTTTGGAACTTTGGACTTAAGTTGTACTATTGAGAAATTTCATTTGTATAACATAAGAATATACAGTAAAAAAATACTTCAAACTGTTGAATTGAAACAGAATTATTTGACTTGCTTTCCCAAATAAATCTTTTTTAACCTTTTACTTTAATTTAAACTAGGAAGAGCTTTTAAAGATCAAAAATTCTCTTTAAAAAAATTGACAGCTGCTCAACTCTTTTTATAATATGGAAACTATTTTTCAAAATACTTATTTAAGAATTAACATAATAATTTCTATATTTCATGAAAGTGTAAAATCCTAAAGCAACTAGGCTAAATTAGACATAAAAATAGACATTCCTGAATTTAAAATTAGTGTCAAAAAAATGGTGAATGCCATCAAAATCACATGACTGTTCTTGGGTTACCTACATAATGAAGGAGTACACTGGAATATATTTCAGAACCAAATTTATCCCTGACTTCACATATTATGTATCATTTATTTGTCTGCATATGTGCCTTTTTAATTACTTGAGGATACCTATAACCAGGTAAAGAGGGATAAAAAATATATCTCCAGACACAAGCAACATTGACTATTTGTATGTTATGAAAAATAGGTATATCTTCAAAACATCCTCTTCTGTTTCTGTGCCATGTGATTAAGAATCATTTTATTTTATAGTTCCTTAATCCTGAATGTTTTTACCAGTTTTCCTCTGAACTTACAGAAAAATGAATCAGAAGAAAAATCAGGCCTTTTACTTCCATTTATTTTATTTTAAACTAAGACACTTTACGAACTGTTCTATTTATCTGATGCATTCTCGGGGAACAGCAGAAATTATGCATATTGATAAAATTAATTAAATATTCAGTGGCCAGACAGGCAGAATTCTTACTAATATAATTAATGTGCACATCATTAGTGATTTTATGATGAGTATCTCCAGAGGCCAGGATCCCATGTAGTAAGGCAATCTACAGACTTAATAGCTGTTTTCTAAAAGACCAGTCTGAAGTTTGTCCATTTGAAGACTCCACATATTTACTGTAAATGGGGAAACTTAAACTGAATTGTTTACCACTAGTTTACTAAGCTTTCTTATTTTACTAAATAGATTACATAATCTATAAACAAATAGAAAAATTCTGTGCTTGTTAAGGATCCAGCAATATTTTCAACAGACTCTGATAGGGATGAAATTTCAACAAATAAGATAAGCTGTGGATTCAAGAAGTTAATGAGGTAATGGTGCAGCTGCTATTTAGAAGCAGGTAAGATTTCTGTAAATGATAAATTAAAAAAAAAAACCTTCTTGCTCTTCTTTCTTTCCTTTTTTTTTTCCCAACAGGATGATGATACACGTGATAGTCAGTTTAGCATTACAGCATATGGAGTGAGCCCATGTGTGCAAGCAAAAGATGGAGTGGCACAAAAGGGGCCAAACAATCCTGTCCAAGCTGTACCAAAAAGCCCTGATGAGATGAGAAAGGTGTTCATTGACCGGGCCAAGAAGATTGACACAATATCCAGAGCTTGTTTCCCATTAGCCTTTCTGATTTTCAACATTTTTTATTGGGTAATCTACAAAATCATCAGGCATGAGGACATTCACCAATAACAAGATTAAGGCTTGCAGTACATAAAGATTTGGCTGTCACACTCAACAGGAGGTTTCTTGTTAGAAATGCACATCAGAGTGAGCAGAAGAGCTAAAATGAGGGGGAGAAAAAGGATCCTGCACAGCCTGCAATGACCAGCTACAATGGGATGGAAGAACGACACCCAGAGAAGATACATCTGCTATTGCAAACTTACCCTGTCAAACTAAGTATTAGTAACTTTTTCATTGAAAATCACTCTCTACTGAAGCTTTACTGCCAAGTATTTATACATACTGCTGCATAGTGGTATAAATGTACGATATTCTTTGATGGTCCTTAATTTTTTTAAATTCTGGTGTATTTTTAATTTTAAAAATGTTTCCAGAATACCTTAGGTAAATCCCATAGTATTCCAGAATAGATTAGTGTTTGTAAGCTTCATTTTAATTTTACAATATAATGACAAATTTGTGATTGGAGACAACAGTTTAAAGGACTTGATCTAGTCTTAAGGCCAGTACTGATGGTTTTGCAATGAACATATCTAACACATTTAGGTCATATAATTTATTCAATGCACTTCATATTACTGTTCCCCTGGAGGGTGTATGTTGAAATAATCTCAGACATTACAAAGTAAACAGCCTAACAGTCTACATATCCTATGAGAAATATATTAAAATTTGTAAAGTATTGATTGCTGCAAAGGATTTTTTCCTTTTAATTACTTATATCTTGATAATTGAAACATACTTTTTAATATATTTTATATTTTTAAGTGTTTTCTTTCTCAATTTATAAAACTCATACAGCTTGTGAAATAGACAAATTACATCAAAATTATGCAATGCTTCATTTTGCTTTAATGCAAAGAGGTCTTGGGCCAAAACTGAAAGCAAAGAGTCAACTGAGTCACTGAAGCATTTGGAGGATGAATACAGTTATGTTCATGCACATTCATCTCCCATACATTACACAATTACAGGAACTTTAATTTATGTGTGTCAAATTTTCTAACTCATTCTTTGAAGTTTATTAATGTGACTTAGATTCCGGTTAAGAAGCTCTTCACAGCTTTGAAAAAACATGCAGCTGTTCTAAAACATTAAAAAAATACCTGGATGGTCTTTTACATTTACTGTATTTTACATGAATAAAGAGGAGAACAACTATTAAAAAGAAACTTAGAAAGATTACTAAGATTACTCAGAAAGATTTTCCCTGTTTAGGTTTAAATAAGTCTTATTAGTTGCTCCTTTGTATTGTAACACCATAGATCACATTTATGGCAAAGAGTCTGGCCAAGAGTATTTACTTTTGTCAATCTATTGGCAAAACAAAACCTTGCTAAGGTGTGGAAACATAGCATTTAGGATTATTAGATACTCTAAGCCCAGTAGTTGAGGCTGATCCTCATTGCAAAATGTTTTTATTTTGAACATGCTTAAAATGTGTGCTTTGTTGATGATCAGAATGTGTATAGAAAAGCAGAATCAGCTGGAGGCAAACATCTGGTGCACTGCCAAAGGCATGGTGCATATGAAGTAATAGGAGCAATGGAACTCTGCACTAGGGATTCTAACATAGCAACCTCAGGTTTGGTGTCATTTGTTATTGTTTTCCTCCAAGGATTAGTTAGAGAGATTCTCTAATAGTAGCTCTCATATTTTGTTCAGATGTGTCAGAAAGGACATGTATTTTAAAACTTATTTTAAACCTTTATTTTAAAACTATTATTCTTTTATCATTTTGCTTCATTTACATCTAAAATTAATTCAATTTGCTTTTTAACTTTTTTTTTGTCTGATACTGTGTCTGCTTTTTCATTGATTTCTTTATGTGCATGTTCCAAAAAATCTCATTTGCTGATGAAGGTGTGTGAAGGCCATGAATTTATGGCCAATATTCACGTCTCTCAAAGTTAGGGTTAGTTGTATTGTGTGGAAAGGGATGTTAACTTGTTTTCTGTTATCAGCAAAATCAACTGTATTTTGTTTAAGGGCTGTTTTCAAATGCACATAACGTTTGGTGTGCGATTCTATTTTGATACAATGGAACCAAGATCTTTCTGGAGCTGATGGTTTTGTGGGCTTTTTTAATGGAACCATAACATTTGCCAAGGTAACAGAAGCCTCTGTAGTCCACTAATAATGTGTTTTTCAGAAGAAATCATAACTTTAAAGTTAAGCTTCATTTAGATTATTCCTAAATTACTTAATATAAAGTAACATGGTAGAGAAAGAAAGAAATGTCGTTTACATGATAAGAAGCTTCAAGGCACAAATGCTATTCACCACTGACAGTGGGAATAGTCCAAAACTGCCAGCAGGCATGTCAGCCCTCTCTGCAAAGCTGGAATCAGCAGCTACCAACACCAGCTAAGATTAGTGTAAGAGACAATTCTTTTGCAATTGTATAGTAAAGCAGCAAGAAATGATGTTAAGATACAAGAATTGAAAGGTAGCCTGCAGTATTTATCAAACTGCAGTATTTATGCTACACTTTCATGAAAGAGGGAGTGGAAATGCAGAAAAATAATCATCAAGGAAATAATGCTTGAGGCAAATGCTATCTAGCAGGGTTTCTCCCACATATGAAAACCACTCCATTTGTTAGGCAAAATTAGTTAGCTACCTCACTTCACTGTCACTGGACCTGGGCCCTGCAGAGGACAAGTCCTTGGCAAAGCCACACCAGAAGGTTTCTCATAAGCACAAACCCTGTGTGACAGGCTAATGCAGCTTTGTCCCAGGCCATCATCCACCATAGGTGCAGCAGACCCTGTACTTCTCAGGTCATCTTTATGTGGTTTCTGTAGACCAGCCCTATACTTCAAAAATTAAATACTGGCACTACAAGGACACTGTGACACAATGAGAACAGAGGGTGACAGTAGGATCTGGGGGAATATTCCAGTAAAACAGCTACTGAGGACTGACACAGCCACCATAAAAGGGAAAACAAAGGATGAGGCACCCTTAGTATTTTTCCCAATGCCCCAGAGTCCCCATAGGTGCACCTGTTCAGGTGAAAGCAGTAGCCACAGGGGAAAACAGTGTATCTCATCTGCTGAAAAGTTTATATTGGTTTCTGACAGTAGTTTCTACCTGTGCAGATTGACTTCCATGCCATACTCTTCCTTCATGGAAACAGAAGCAGAACAGGAAGATACAGGATGAAAAGTCTGGGCTGTGCATAGCAGAACAGGGGCCACAGGGAGGGAGAAACCCCAAAGCAGTGCCTGGAACCTCTCACATGACTTTCTTTTTGTTCTTCACTAAAGAGAGATGTGGCCAAATCCATGTCACCCCTCATAAGGCAAAAAACTTCAGTACCTTGAGAGAAGAGAAGAAAAGCCCTTTAGAGGTGCAGTAGAAATAGTCAGCTACTGCCATACCAAGCTCCTGCTTAAATTCCAAACAGGAAAACACATTTTATTTTTAAAACTATATCCAAATATCAACACAATAGGCTTCCATGTTGGGAGGGATGGCTTTTTTCTCTGTAATGCTGATAGACTATGGGAGACTTGAAGATGAAAGGGAATAAGGAATACTAGTATTTTACTGCTTAGAATTCACCTATTTTAACACCAAAATAAAGTACATTTTACTTTCAAGGAGTTTTGACAGCAAGCACTATTTTTTAAACAGGTTAGTATAATTCAGGAAGAATGGAGCATTTACTTAAGATTTAATTGTTTTTTCAGCTCAATCATGCATTAGTTTTCTTTGGATTCCTTTTCTTATAGTTCATTCCAAAATCTGCTTTATAAAGAATCATTTGTGGTGTGTGAGAAATGGTTCTATTTACTCACTAGACAGAAATATCTAGATGATTAAATGTGCACTTTACATTTACAGAGTGAGGTATTGCTTCCACTTTGTGTATAATCCTTTACAGAACTGTAGACTGATAATGTAGATAAAGATAGAATATAATAAACTATACAAAACCTTATATTTTTTAACAGTAGAGAAAGATAAAAAGTCTTCCTTAACCATAAAAAAGTATTATTTTCAGCAATAATTTTATAGTAGAAGGAAATGAATTTATTTACACTGTTCCCAGCCCAGACTGACATGATTGCTTGCATAAGATACACTTTTTGTGAAACTTCTGCTCTCATTTGAGCTATCATGGGAATTAATCCAACAGAATATAATTTGGTTTTAAAATGTGAAATTGCTGAATGAGCTAGTAACACATACAATACCCCTGTGAGGTATTAAAATTAACTTTATCCACATCTTACTGCACAGTCATATGGTTAGACGAATACAATATCAGATTTCACAGCTTTTTTCCTTTTTGAGACAACTAAGAAAAGTCTAAATCTCAAACCAGACTACTTGTTAGTAATAAAACGGGTGTTCTGTTTTGGAGTGGTTACAGAAAAGGTGTCTTCAGGCAACAGTCACCTCCAGTAATTACCGAAGTACTATCAGTTTAGAAGGCTTGTGGAAGCAGGTTAGATTGCTAGAAGCAGTGGATTAGTGCCAGAAAAAGTGTTGGCTCATCCTGTCTTCTTGACTTTCTCAAATATTACTGCACTTCTTCACTTTCATCTTTGTGAAATATGCAAGAAACCTTTCTTATGTTTGTATGTTAATGTATGGCAGAGTGATAGTAAAAGATGAAATGGACTAAAGTGGCTACTGATTTTCCATGAATGTGGAATTGTGAGCTGTATTAGAAATTGTGCCATAAGCTTTTGACATAAAGGTTTAACATAATGTACAGTACTTTGTGTGTTAGTGATCCTGGCTTTTTAAAGGCTACAGCGAGAAAAACAGAAAAAAAAGTGATATGATAGTGTATTAATAACTTGTCTGTGAGTTTTCAAAATATTCTCCTGTGAGTTCTCTCTGACAGCAGTTTCATCTCAAAGTACTTCCTTTTTTTGGTAAAAGTCTATAAATGTGTTGTGCATGGATTTGATAAGATTCCTTTTCATTGTATTATGGTATCATATTGCACTTCAATTGACATTCTCTGCAGTCAGAAGTGTTAAAAATGTGAAATTTATGGTGACACCCATGTCATTGTAGATATTTTGTTCAAAGAAAAATAAACTTATCTTTTTTCAGAAACTGTGAAATTATTTTTATGATATTTAAGGTAGTGAATTTAAAGTCAAAAATGGGACTGTCAACACCATTGGAGAGGAGGGTGAAACCCTCAAGAGTAGTTACTGTGCACTACCATTAAGTATATCAGGAGTGAAAGCAAGAGAGAGAAGGAACAGAGTGTCTTTGATTGTTATATGGGTTCTAGTTCTGAAAAAAAAAAAACCTTGTTCTGAAAACTCAGGGAAAGTTAGATAAATGCCTATTGAAATAATTACAGCCACTCCAAAATAGTCTTGCTGATCTTATTATCAAAAAGGCAGAGTTTCACTTGCAGCAAAATAGCCTTATGAAAATTCTGTAGATATCTGAGCACCTCCTTTGTACTCCTTGATTGAAAACACTTGAAGCTGGCAGATAAGAAGTCATTTGAGAACAGTCTGAGTTCTTTTAATCTGATTACAGCAGTGTTAATGATCTTATAAAGAGCACAGAGAATCTCTCTGTAACAGCCACATTTCTGGGGTCAGCACAGCGCTTTGTCACTCCCCGCCCACTTGTGACAAAAGGCAACATCGGTTCACTCCTCCCAAATTGCTTATCACATAGATGGGACACAAAACAACAACTTTGACATAGTCACAAATGAAGTATTTCCATTATTAGTCGCAAGTAATTCAGTTCAGCACACCTGAAGCTTGGAGCTTTATAAAATGGATATTTCTCAAAGGAACGGTCAAATGAAACAAGAGCACCAAAGAAACCTCAGCAGAAACCTCGAGTGAGCCTTCAGAGAATGTGCAGAACTCTCAGATCTCTGCTGTTTGTGACAGCTGTTCCTCCAGCAGATCTGTACCCTCTTGCCTTCCCTAAAGCAAAGCAGAGGTGGCACCTCTGCCCTTGGGCAGATATAGTCACAAGTGACAATGTCACAAAGCTACCTCAGCAGACAATGTTTTCATGACGAGGTACACAGTTCCCAGAGCACAACAGCTGCAAATGCATCCTGCCAGGTGTGCAACGAGCAGTTAAAAAAGAAAGTATCAGCCAGGTAATGTGACCCGAGGATCATAGGAAAAAGAAATAACAGATCTTAAGGAGATCAATATGGGATTTATGGCATAAAGCACATGATCCTTTCAACACAAAGTTCTGGAAAAACAGATACCAAATATTCATAATTGCATATAATCATAATTTTAACCTAATAATTTTTAAAATACTTTGTTATTTTTAAAAATTTTAAAAATATTTAATTTCACATAGCCCATACAGTGGATTTGATTTTGTACTATCTGTACACTATCAGTATCTGAGAGCAAACTTTTTGTATTTCTGAATAAGACTCAAGCTTATGAATTTAAAACCCAGGACAACAATCCTCAAAATTCGCAGACGTGGAATTACACAGCAATTTTCATTTGGGAATTGAATCATACTTCCTCAAAAATTTAATAATACTTCCAAAGATTTAATAAACAAGTATATATTTTATATATAATATTTTATAATTAAAAAAATGAAATATTTAAGCACTTACTTCACAAAGTTACAAAGTCACGGAGTGGCTGAGGTTGGAATGGGACTCTGGAAGTCCTCTTGTGCAAACCCCCTGCTCACGAAGGGCCACTTCCAGCCAGTTGCTCAAGGCCATATTCAGACAGCTTTTGAATATCTTCAAGGATGAAGACTCCACAGTCTCTGCAGACAACCTCAGAAAAAAATGTTTCCTGATACTCAAAGGGATCATCCTGTGTTTTGGTTTGTGCCCATTGCCTCCAATCTTGCCACTGAGCACTGTTTAAAAGAGCCTGATCCCATCTTCTTCACCTGCTTCACACACATTTTTTCGCAAGTTGATGAAATCCCCCAGAAGTGGACAGAGTAGTCCAGGTGTGGCTCCAGCAGTGCAGAGTGGAAGGGAGCAATCATCTCCCTCAACCTGCTGGCAGCACTGCTAACGCAGCCAAGCCTGGCACCAGCTGTCCTTGCCACAAGGGCACATTCCTGGCTCATGTCCAGCCTTGGGCCCCCAGGACCCCTGGTCCTGTTCTGAGCATCCCCTTTCCAGCTGCTCATCCCTCAGCGTTCACTGCTACGTGGGGCTTGTGGCTCACCAGCTGCAGCACTTTTCACTTTCCCTCACAAGGCTGAAAATGCTTTTCTTGTAATATTAGTCCCTATTTGAGTATTCTGCATTTAAAGCCTCTGCTGAGGTATTGAGTTTAGCCTCAAACCCACTTTTGTTTTATTTCCTCTCTTAGCAAGCTAAATAACACACTGACCTGCCTTGAAAACTTCTCAGTGTTACTTTAGGTGTGTTTAGCTGTTCTCATTAGGCATGTTCAGCAGGTACAGAAGGCATTAAGCAGTTGTTTTTAAAAGCACATGATACAGCTGGTTTTCCACCTGAATATGTGGAAGAACTTTACTTTGTGGGTGACTGTGCACTGTAGCATATTTTCCAGACAGGTTGTGGAGTCTCCTTCATGGAGATATTAAAGAACTGTCTGGCCACAATCCTATGCTCTAGGGTGACCCTGTTTAAACAGAGAGATTGGACCAGGTAAGTCTGCGTGGTCCGCTTCAACCTGAACAATTCTGAGATTCTATATGAAGTGGGAGTAAACCTCATGTAGAGATCAGAATAAATCCATACGTTGCTTGAATTAGGATTAACATATTTAAAGTAGGAGGTCATTGGACATCCGAACCAGATGCCCCTCCCCACCCATGTCTTGTTTTATTGTGGCAAAAGCACCGTCGTTTCTCAGGACAGTATAAATTACACCACAAGATGGTGCCCTCTCATATGGATTGAGGCGTGATGCGGGAATACGCGTTTTGTTCAAGGACAAAAGTCCTAGCAAAATGCTTTCTTCCTGAAGACATCCCACGCACTGATAGTCATTATTAAGAAGGAAATTTATAAAATACAGTTACTATTCATGCTACAAGTCATAATTCATTTTGAAAGTGATGGAAACATTTTGAGGTGATGCTGTTTTAGAAACAGAATTAAACATTGAAGGTTTAGGAGTAGATGCCTCATGGTAAGGATGCCTTCAGAGCACAGGTACAGCTACGAGAATCACTTATTGGATTTGCACAGCAGCCATTCTGCTTATAATCACATGTGTGTTGTCTTGTCACAAACACAAAGAAGGAAGTATAAGAAAGTTTCAGGGTACCTTAATTGAGGTTTTCTGGTACCTGAAGGGAACCTTCAAGAGAGATAGAGGCAGACGTTTTTCAAGGGCATGTGAACTTTTTGCATAGGACAAGGGAGAGTGGATACAAACTGAAAGAGAGATCTAGATAAGATATTAGGAAAAAATCTTCCCTGTGAGGGTGATGAGGAACAGGTTTCCCAAAGAAGCTGTGCATGTCCCACCCATAGAAGTGTTCAAGATGGAGCTGTGGGCAATCTGGTCTGGTGGAAATTGTCCCTGCCCATGGTGGAGGGGTTGGAATGAGATGTTATTTAAAGTTCCTTCCAACCCAAACCATTCTATGATTCTATAATATACAGGTTTCACTGAGGAATAGACAACTTCATATTAACTCCTATCTAAGCTGAGGTGAGCCCATGCACTTTAGCAGCATAAACAGTGTAAATCTGTAACCCAGTTTGTCTTGTGGTAGCCTGTTGTATCACCACCCTCCTGCTTTCCTAGCAGACTGCACCTCTTTACACATTCTCTGAACAAATGTGGGAACAGCAGTAAGAGCACCCTGAACTTAGATCAGAAATGATACTGAGATTATTATTATGGATAAATACTACAGAATAGCTGCAGACTAGAATAGGTACTACATTGTACCACTGACATCCATTTATTGTTTGTCCTTAATTTCTCAAGAGAGTACAACATACAGATTCCTTCATGATTTAAATGCTTATTGAGTAGGACCATGATGAATATTATTAATTTTAAATATAGTACTAGTTAATAAAATATCTCTCCAAAGTTAAATAATTGTATGTTTAAGGTTCACAGAAGTATTTACAACTTTAAAATTAATGAGTATTGTGGTTATTAAACTCTTTTACCCATAATCTTTGCAGGCTCTCCTCAGTGGTAATGCAAATAAATTACTTGAGACTTTGTATTTAACTGCATTGACAATAAAAGAAGTTCAGTAAAAATAAGTCAAGAAGAGCATATCTCACTTCAACAGGAAACTTTTGAATTGTATATGACTGTGGTCAGACTTAATACAGAAACAATTTTATACCAATACACAATTTTGAGAAAATAAATTTAAAAGCATTTTCAAAAGTAATCTGTCCCCTTTCCAGTAGCCTCAGATTTAATTAAGATTTATAAGTACCAAAACAGCCTTAATTTTGTTATTGCAAATACATGAGACCAAGTAAATTTCTGAAGGGTTCTGAAGCAGTATCAGAGCAGCTTCTAGACAAGGGAAAGGGGCAAAAGTGCTACTGGTTGTGGCAGTAGTTCTGTGTTCAGGCAAAGTCTTGATGATACGAGAAGGCCCCTTCCTGAGAGCCCCTTACATACTGATTTCACCCCAGAGTTAATTCCTTTATTTCTTAATGACACCTCCAGAGTGCTGCTTTCATTTGAAAGGCCTTCCAACCTTCTAACACCACCCTATGACACAGGGCAAGTGTATTAAACTGGTTTGTTATCCCTGCTCACCTTCTAATTACTTCTCCCTTGTGACTGGCATCAACATTTCACACAGCTGCTCCACTTGTAGAAGAACTACATTGTCTTTCAGATTATTAAACCTCTAATACTTTATTCTTACCTATAGTACTCATGCCTGTGCTCCCACTCTGGGACCCCTGCAAGGGAAAGAATGGACACAAATTAACATGAAAACCCCAAGCATTCTCTTGGCATAAGAGTTACTGGAAAATTCAGGTACTAAGATCCCTTCCTCACCTCTTTTCTTCCTTTACTACCAAATCCTGGAAAAAGTTCAAGCTCGGTTTTCAGTATTAGCAGGTCCAAATTGTCATAAGTCTTCTGTAAGTATCTTATTCACTACATATTTTAAAAGTATCAAACCTATGTCTAAGTGATATCATAATTTATAATTGTTTTTAATTCCTCCCTTGTTTTCACCTGAGGGGTACAGTTCTTTTGGGATGTCCAAAGGGACCACAGGACAATTACTGTAACACACAGAAAATGCTATACACTCTCCTTTCCTGTCTAGTCTCGTAATCTCTCCTGAACTTTTACTAGCTCTCATGCAACCATATCCCATTCTCTAATACTTATGATACAGGACTTATGTCTACAGGATAATTTCAGGGCACAGCCAGCATTAGCTCATCTGTGACTTTTGCAAGATTACTTGACCTTTTTTAAATTAAAGCAGAATATTTTACTTGTAACCACCAGAGCAAAATAATCTGCATCCCTCTTGGGGCCTGTGCAAAAGCATCCAAAATAAAGTAATTTTTTTCACAATATCTGACCAGGCTACCAGACCACTCTGAGCTGTCTACCTGGGAGAAAAACCTTGCAATATTGCCTCTGTGGGAATGTTGCAAACTCTGTATGCCTATCCATCTCGCCTGATGTAAGTCTCCATTGAAAGATACAATTCAAATTGCATAGTCAGTAGTTTGAATCAGTGAGGGACTGAGTTCATTCTGTGGTTGCAGTTTTCTGACCTTATAATATCCTTGACGGAGTTTTAATGGCTGTAGTTTCTGTGAATCTATTTGGAACTAGAATTTGCTGTCAAGCCTGTTTGGGTAGTTACCAATAGCCCTGTTTTGTGGGTCTGAAGTCAATGGAAAAATGTCTGAGAAATTGGATCAGGATGGTCTACCTGCTTACAAAAGGCAATGGTTATACATCTCATTGTAACTGGAATTTTAATTATTGTTTTTTCAGAGAAAATTGAATCATCATCTTTGACATAATCTTTCTGAAAAACTTTAATTTGCTTCTGATCTTAAACAGATGTTCCAAACTCAGGAGTTAAGCAAACTCTGAGTCCTTTCCAGTGTTTAATTGTTGTGTGCCTGCAAGTTAATGAGCTAGTTATTCTCTTCATAAAAAATAAAGTGCAGCAGAATCTAAATTGAACATCTGAACCAAACTTGAAATCTGTAAAATATCCTTGCCATCCTGCCTCTCTTAATTCTACTGCCATCAAATCTAGCTCTGCCTTAAGCAAAAATATTTCTATAAACCTCAAGAGTGGCTGTTTTCAATTATACTATAGTATTTTAAATAGTAATAATAAACATGGAAAAAATAAAATAAACATGGAAAATACTGTCAGAGGTGGTAACAGAGTAATCATGCAACATCCAGAAACACCACCAAAAAACTCTTTTTGTTATACAACTTTTTGACACTTCTTTTATCCTCCTGTTTGTTGCTTTTTTTTTAATCTAGTAATAAAAAACTATGGAAATTAATTAAATAATTTTTGTGCTGTTTATATCTAGACAGTAAATAGTCAGCAAAGGTCAGAACAAGGAAAGAAACACCTAAATCACCTAGCTCTAGAAAATATATTTGAGCTGAGATTTAGAAAAAGATCACTTTTTTCTTTTCATTTCAAGTTTTAGAGAATATCCATAACTATCCCAAACGGTTCATGCTTTTGTTCCTTTCCCACCTGAAAACCCAAAGTGAAATTTTTTCTATCAACATTTTAAATCCGTCAAACGATAACATCTCTTGCCTTTCCCCGGACAGTAAGCTTATTAAAATAAATAAAATCCTTTGTGGAAGGAAGTGGACTTCTTCAGAATCTGCATACACCCTCCAACCAGATATTCCATTGAAAAGGATATTGTTACTCAAGTCCAAACATATAAACCACCTCCTTGGAGTTTCTGTTCTGATAAGATTTTACCTTTTATCTGACATTTGAGCACAGATGAGTAAACAAATTTTACCCATGTTTTACCTGCAGAGGAATCACCCTTGGATGTTGTAGAGAGTAAATATTACTTATGAAATAGATCTGTTTAAATAATTTGGTTTCCTATAACTATGAAAAACAAAATTTTAAAAAAATTCCCACTGATGGTTGTTTATTTTTAATCAAATTAGAATTCACCTTTATGTGAAATCAACAATTCTATTGGACACATAAGTGATAAATAAAATAAATAAAATTCATTGAGTAAAATAAAAAATTATAACATAATTATTTTTTTTTTGTAGTAGGCTGACCATGTCTGAATGCCAGATACCCACCAAAGGCACTCTGGTGCTCTTCTCCTCAGCTGAACAGGGAAGAGAAAA
The DNA here is from genome assembly GCA_013399225.1 of Rhipidura dahli. Lineage (NCBI taxonomy): Eukaryota > Metazoa > Chordata > Aves > Passeriformes > Rhipiduridae > Rhipidura > Rhipidura dahli. The sequence continues at coordinate 119,886 of VXAC01004913.1, forward strand.
TAGAAGGAAATGATGGTTCAAGATAAGGACAGGGAGAGATCACTCAGCAGTTACTGTAATAGGCAAATCTCAGAGCTAACTTGGAGAAATAAACTGTACTTATTACCAATCAAATCAAAGTAAGATAGTGAGAAACAAACCCAAATCTTGGAAACACCTCCCCACTACTCCTCCCTTCTTCTCAGGCTCGAATTCACGCTCTCATTTTCTCTACCTGCTCCCCTCAGTGGCACAGGAGGATGGGGAATGGGGGTTGCCACCAGTTCAACACACCTTGTCTCTGCCACTCCTTCCTCCTCAGGGGGAAGGCTACTCAAACTCTTCATCTTCTCCCACGTGGGGCCCTTCCCATGGGAGACAGTTCTCCATCAACTTCTCCAACATGAGTCCATCCCATGGGCTGTGGGATACACTTGAAATATTCCGTAACTAAATATTTTACTTAAGAAAAAAAGGTGTAATCCCAGATATGTGGTGCAAAGTCATATGTTCAGTGTACCTAGAATGTGTATTGTAAGTGAATATAAAAGCACAGAAGTAAAAGGGATTTCTGAGTTATCATAGAATCAGACACATATGTGTGGACAGACACTTGTTAAATCTGTTTTTAAAGATCTTTACAGTTTCTCATTAGGTCACAATTCTTACTCTTAGAACTTTTCTCTAAATGTCTTATATAACTCTTTCTTTTTGCAACTTAGGCTATTATTTCTCATTTTATCTACAACAAACAGGGAAAACATTACTCCCTTCCTCTTTATTAATGGCTTATTTAATGCATTCCTTCTCCACACCATATTCCTTTATTTTTCTCTTTTGTTTTTCAGGAAAAAAAAAATCCAAATCAGTAATTCTTTCCTCATAGATCATGGTTTCCAGCTTTGAAATCACTGTTGCTTCTCTCCTCTACATGCATGTCGGCCAATCTTACGCCTGTTTTGGAGAGGAAAAAACAGAACTGTACAAAAAGTTCTCATGGAAGCCTTGCTGGTGAGGTGCAGAGGAGAGGGATTGCTTTGCATGCTTTGGATACAGAGCTCTGTTAATACATTTTCTTTTTCACAACTGCATGCCTCTGCTGATTCTTGTTCAGACATTCTGATCCATAGATCTCCTTTTGTTCACAAATACTAGCAAGCCACTTACTTCACTTATTTGAGTAAAATATTTTGTTCACTTTTTGTGAACCTTCCTTTTAAAATTCCTACCCCAGCTTCAAAAGACTTCAAAGGTTTTAAGACTGTGTCAGTAGAGCTGTCCCCATCACTCAATAATAACAAAATTTCCCCGTCATAGCCAAGATACATATTATTCACATGCTGTAATAAGAGTGCTTTTAAGGAAGAAAGCATGAAATTTTGAGTAAATATTCATCTCATGACATTTCCTGCTTTCAGAAAATAAAAAACAGATTTTCCATCCTTTGCTTTTCATACATGTGTGCTCACAGGCACAAACTAATTTCTTATGGAGGATTCTGTCAGTGTTAGAGAGCTATTAGAATTTTCACAGCATATAGCTAGCACCTAAAGAAGAGGAGTTTCTGCTATTGAGTGAAAATTTTTTGTGACAAACGTTGGAGGATCATCTTAGATGTAATTACTCAAAATGTTCCAGTTACACGATAATACTTTTGCAAAGAGAGAAAAAAACCCTGCAATTGCTGATTAGAGCATGGAAATATTTAGGTCATAGTCTTAAAGCAAGGGACTCATGCAAAAAACTTCATTTGAAGTGAATCACAGAGGGTCAGCAAAATTCAGGGGCTGAGTCCAATGAAACAAATAAACAAGTACTCTCTTACTTTGAAAATTATTTAATTATTCAATAATTGAGAGGAGAAATATCAAGTAGACAGATAAATGAAAGTTCTATTAAGAAAAATAGTGACTCGTTAATTAATTTTGGAGTTTCTATGTCCTGTTACTGCTAAACAAATTATGTAATTTCTCAGAAATGACAGGTAAAGGTCAAGGTAAAATCAAGCTACTAGATTCATGGAAACAATAACGTTGTAACTGACCTTATACAGAAACAGAGAGTAAGACTGTGTTACTCAAGTATATTCACCTTTCCCTGAATGTGTCTTTTGACCTTTTGGCTCAACAGTCAAACTTACAGCTTTTCTTTTCTGATTATTAGTGTTAAAGCAAATAAGGAGTTGAAAATAGCTCCTGAAGAATGCCTTCCAAACATCAAAAGATAGGCTAGTCGTTTATACATTAGATATACCCCTATTAGCATAAATATTTTGAAACCTTGTAATATCTAATTGGTTCACGCTGACAATTGTCAGTTTAAGATTTTTCACTGATTCATAACTTAAGATAATTTCTGTTGGAGGACAGTTCCCTATAGAAGCTAAGCTGTCATTAAATGAAAGATTTCTCCTGACAATAGATTTCTTAAGATTATTTTATGCATTTCTGAAGCCACAGCTAGCAAACTCAGTGAAGTGTGCTCTCTTACAGAAGTGAGGTGTTTACCATTCACTTAGCAGGTTAAGAGTTACCTTACTTGCACCTAACAGGAAGAGAGAAGTTACTGCCACCATAAAAGAAACCAGTGACAATCTATACATACGACTATACAAAAGTATAATTTGGGACTAGTAACAATGAGAGAGGTTCATATAAAGAAATGAAATTTTAGGTTTTCAGAATGTTGGGAAACTTGCCTTCATTGGATAAATGTAACTTTAGAACCATCACATCTCTTAAGGGAAAAATCTTGTTCTAACTCATTTCCATGTGAGTATTTAGACCAGAGAACCCACTGTAAATTAACCCAATTCAAGCAGTGTGACGTGCTGAACACTGACAGTAAAGCTATGAGGGATTTTTGGGATATATTTCATTCCTTTGAGGATATTGATGCTCAGAATGTAAACAGCCTGTGTTGCCCCAGATCTCTCTCTCCACCCTTTTGTGGCTCAAAGCAGTTTCTGAACCCCTGAAGTTTTATCCAGAGAGGGTGGAGAATAATCCAAGCATGGTTTTTTAAATGTCCTATTCTCATCTTCATAGCACTGGTTTATTCCAAAGATATTTTGGGTTTCCTTACTGTGGAACCTTTACATTTTCTCTAATTGAGTTTCAGTCATTGGCTGGTAAGGGAAGGAAAAAAAGTAACCTTCAAGCATTCTTTGACTATGGTCCCAACAATCATATTGATGCTCTCCCCAAAATACAGTGTCATTTACAAAAAGACATCTGGATATGGTGAGAACAAAAACCTTTGCAGAAGGTGAATTCAGAAATCTCTAGAACGTCTAAGGAAAACTGTTTTTAAAGTTGTCTTTCACTGCTCCTAGAGAATATGTAGCTCAATTTTTTGAGTTTTTATATAATTGCAGTAATCTAAATTGCAGTAAAATGCAGCAAAACAATTTAATATTCTTACATCTGGGTTTCCAATATTTCCAAGAATACACCCACACCTCTATTCCCTTCTTCTCGTTGCTGAGGACAATGTGTTCAGAATCAATACTTTTTTTAAGTTTTTGTCTGAACCTGCCAAGCTGTTCCACATGTCAAGAATTATTGAATGGGACTGCCAGTTATTTCAGAGAGCACATGGGGGAAAAAAGACCTAGATACCCTTCCAAAATCCAGAAATGTCAGCAAATCCAAATGCTTCCCTTGATGTAATTTCAAACATCTGAAAAAACATTAGTAACCCAATGCTAAGGATTTGTCTCAAATCATTAAAGAAACAAGAATGTAATAGGCCTGATTCTTAGTACATTTTGTCTCATATAGTTATTATCTGTGCAAAACATGTACAGAAGAAGATACTAATTTTAAAATTGAGAGGGAAGGCAGTGAAGTATTTCCTCCACCAAAAGTAAGCTCTTTGATGTAAGCTGGTGGCTGATTTTATATCATGGGTCTCAGACCCACTGTGGAATATTTCTTCTCTTAAGCACTTTCTAAAGAAAAGACATCAATCATTAATTGGTGATGGCAAATTGCCCTTTTGCTTCCCTCTTCCAGATATTTCAAGAAAAGTCTTTTTTCTCTTCATCATAGTTTATTTTTTCTAATAAGGTTCTTGTCTTGTGTTTCATACTTAATGGTTGTCATGGTTTACTAAATATATTAAAATAAGTGACAGAATGCTATAAATATAGCATATAGCAATATAGCATATTTACTAAATATGTTAAAATAAGCAGTGCTATATCTGTGATACAGAGATGGGTTCTGTTGAAACAGGAGGGCAGTCAGAATTCATTACATAGCATGGTAGGAACAATTCCCATCCCTTTCTTCTTCTTGGTTTGTTTATTTGTTTGTTTGTTTTCCCTAGGATCCTGCCACTTATATCTCATCCAAGAGGTTCTGTAGTCTTTACTTTGCTCTTTTCCATGCTTTCCATGGGGTAAGTTACTACAAAAATACAAGGTAATAGAGAAAAAGGGCTGGTTGTGACCATAGCTAAGGAAACAAAATGACTGTCTGAGAATTAATTGTAACTTTACAGTGATTTCCTTTTCTTTTTTTCTTTTTTCCTTTTTTTAAAGCCATAAATTATAAGAGAGAAAGGGATAACTGGATGAAATTTCCATATAAGTATGGAGCTTCAATAAAACACGTTACACTGAACATGGAAATTCCCTGGGTGGTTCTGGACTCCTGTCACACCAGAGCCATTATGAAATCATAGGCATATACACTCCCGGTCAACTCTTTCCAAGAAGTAGATGTGGTTGATTAAGTTACATTTAATAGCTGCTGCTTGGTCAATCCTTTGACAATTTAGAAGCACATGGTACAATGCCAGATCAACATTAGCAGCACACGTGATCCATCACAGCAAGTTCTGTAACTCTCCAACAGCACAGGACTTTAAACTCAGTTTCACAACTTCCAAACACATCTGTCTGGAAATATGTAAAATGGTTTCCATAAACTTCTCAGTGACCTTGTACACTAGAGAAGAAAGGAGGAGCCAACTTTCATTCAGTAGTATAAAACAGAAAGTCTTCAAATTATTCAGTAAACTGGAATCTGGTCAGCTTGAAATGCCCAGAAAAAAGGACTTAGAGATGGCTACAGAACAGCACTAAACTGTTACACGTTGCAGGTGAGAAAAAGGCAAAAGGAAACATAGGAAGCATAATTAGATACACTTTTATTAGGAAAAGATTCCATTCAACAGTCCTGGAACTCTGCTGAATGTGCATGTCCAAACACCTAAAGCAGATCCAGAGGAGGACTACTTAGATTACCAAAAGTATATAAAATTTGTCTTTTGTGTCAGATGGCTTGAAGAGCTTAATTTTTTAATCTGGTAATAGAAGCAGCAGGCACATATGACTGATTTCCAGAAAATGAGCATATTCTTGTAATCCTGATGAGGGATAAACATCAGGTACAAAAAAAGAGGTCTTTTAAGCTAAGAAAGAATGTCAGGGGGGAAAAAAAGACATCATTAGTATTTTAGACTTTCTTCTTACAGATGAAAGAGTCCTGACCTGTAGAGCTGTCAGTACTTGGAACAGACTTTTAGTGAAAGAGGTAGAAGTAAAAGCCTTCAAATAGAGAACTTTGAAGGAACATAATGTGATTTCCTGCAACAGAATGAGATTTCTTTCAGTGGCTTATTTCCTTCTAGTCCATTGTTTCCATTGCTGTGTAAACATGTACTTGTGCACATACATACACATGTATGTGCATTTGTGCAGACAAATTTGCAGTACATAGAAACTACCTGTTATTATATAACACATTTTACCCATGGCAGTTTATTTTTACCCATGGCAGTGTGTTTTTACCCATAGCAGTATTTGACCTGACTGTATGCATGTGAAGAGTAAATAGAGATATGTGAAAGGTTGGCTAGGAATTAAATGTCATAACCTTTTGCCACTGCAAAGCATAATATGTACTTTGGGTGTATAGCCCTGAGTCAGTGTTTTTATTGACATTAAATTGTTATACAATATTTTTATTTTAGATAAACACAACGACAAAGCAAGAACAAATACATTTTTCCAGGAACTAGTTAGGATCTAGTGTACCTTAGTATACCCTGAAAAACAGTGTATAATTTAGGAGTGAGTCATTAGGGCACCAGCTTTGGAGGATTGTTCAATTCCTGCTCTACCATGGACTTACAATTAGTCAGAAGAAAGCCAAGTGGGGCCTATTTTTACTATTGTTAGTTTAACCACAGTGTTGATGGAATTACTGAAATCAGTGATAACTCACTCACTGTTCTGAGTGCAGCACAGTCTTGAAGACAGTGATAAAAACTAAGGCAGTCCAGCAGCCCACTGACAGTGAAAGAGGTGATGTCACCCCTTCCAGCCTCCTCCCTGATACCCAGATACACAGCCCTGCCCTCTCCCTCATACCAGGTCTTCAGATATCTAACTCAGCTCACTAAGCTCACTGTTTCTGTTTTATCAATAAAAACAGGGAATGAAGAGTCAATTCTAGCTGCTCAAAGTCAGAACCATGAGAGATAAGGCTATGCTTTTTAGTATAAAATATTCTTCTGTTGGCTGAGTCACCTGAAACTACATTCACAGTCTCCAAAAAGGATGAAAAAAAATATTTCTCAAGAGCAATAACACCATTTCTACAAATGGCTTTTAGGCAATCGATCTACCAAAACATTGAGGAAAAGGAAGAAGCTGTAATTTTTCAAGGATTATGCCTAAAACCACCCTCATTTATATGTAGCATTAACCTTTAGCTCTAAATTACTTCTGGATGGATAAAAATTTGCATGTTTTTTGAGTGTATTGTATGTATATCAATAAAGAATAACCCAGTTAACCATTTCACGTCTCAAAACTAATTATTTACATTTATAGCCAAAAAATACCTGTGGCATTGGTGATTAGAATATTATCCAGAACAGCAACCCAAACTAACTACCTAAAGAAGCAACATTATTTGTTCCTTAATACTGAAGGATTTCTTGGATAAGGAGCAAAAGAAATTGTAGTATTTCTTGAAACAGCTGGCCAAAGCCCTACCCAAGGCCCTTCTCAGGCCAGCAATCTGTTAGGCTCAGTTTCTGAAGTCTTAAGCAGTCCTCAAATTGAGCTGGATTAGTTTAAAAAGCTGTGTGTTGTCTGGTTCATTTTGACATAAATGAACCCAGGAACAAATACCTGAGTATTTCAGCTAACAGAGCAGATGGAACAGTGGTCTCTGTCAAAATTTCATATTGTGCTTCCAGGTTTGAACAATTCCAGCCAGCTTACTGCTTTTATGTTGCAGAGCTATGCCTTAAGTCCCCCATGAGACACAGGGATAAGGGCCAAGGCCCGCTGTCTTCAGTACACCAGGCTAGTCAGACCTGAGCTGCTCAATCACTACTACTGCAAGGCAGAATCAGGAAATCGTCCCTAAAAAAGCTGAATTTTTTCTACCCTAAATTCTGCAGTTTTTAATTGTATTTAATTTGTTTGCTGATACAGTGTCTTTTCTACAGTATTGATTGTCATGTTATCTAACAGCTCCCTTTTCATTTTTGCATTACCTCTTTGCACAAAGAAAAAGGATTTTTTCTGTATACGAACACGGGAATTATGAAGTACCATAAGAAATGATTTTAAAAATTTAAAATTAAAAAACCCCATTCAACAAATTACTTAATACTAAGCCAATAGCAGCATCAAGTACCATCCTTAAATTCTTTAGTGATGCAACATTAACAAAAGAAACATAGGATACATTTAATGTTTTACTTTACTGCCTTCTTCGTTCTCTTTTATGCTCAGTGGTATTAGCAAAAGCAGTGCAGCATGCTCTCAGCCAGTCCCAACAGAAGAACCCAGGAATAGCCTAGGCAGCTGGAACTGCCCTTCTCTTCCTAAAGAATCAGCATCCACTTACCGTGCATTTGTATAACATTGCTTTTCAATAAAACATGGTAAAGTTGTGCTGATTTATTTGTATTTTTTTCTATCTAACTGATAGAACATACTATGCATTTATAGCTCCGTATGATTTTACACAAAAGCAGTTCCAGTGGTTTCTTTCTTCTCTTTTCATTTTTAGTATCTTTATGTTTCTTGCATTTGTAAGAGTTCTTTGCCAAAGAAACAAATGCTTTCTTTTTCTGAAATGCTAAAATAACTAGTTATCATCAGACCCATGGATTACAGATTAAGCTGTGGGTTTGTGCCTCAGTAGAAAACAGATTGCAATCAAATTTTAATGAGTATCATACCTTTCCATTTCTCTTCAACTCTCTTTCAATTCCTTAGTTATTTTTGTTGAAAGGTTTCCCATTGTGAAGGGAACTGCAAGAAAAGCACAAGTGCTGGAGCTGTACTGAGGAAATATTCTTGTGCTTTGTTATGAGTCAGACTGGATGGAATCAAAACATATGACTTGGTCTTAAGAAACACTGGCTGAAAAATAATCAAAATCACAGATATATATCTGCTTTTGTAGAGTATATAACATCTGGACTGAAATTATTCCATCATCTAATTAAAAGTGATAAATAGTCTCTTTCCCCTTCTTCATTGGATCTACTATAAACTACAAATATAAGATCTTTAAAGCTTAGAAATTTTATAGAAAATTCTGGAAACAAATTTCTCTGTAAAAATTATGATGCCTACAGTCAGAATATCTTCTTTTGGTTCCTCTTCCACACAGTGTCAGTGGGAAGCGTTCATGTCTTCATGGAACATCAGAAGGCTTTACCTCATGCTATACTAAATGCAAAGTCCAAAAACTAAGTTATAGATACAAGCCTCCCTATCACTGTAATTAAATCCATCAACTTTTGCTCTTCTTTCTCTTCTGGTATCTTTAGTTTTACCCTTCTCTTGATGCAACTTCCTCAAGCTGCAACACTCAAATATGAATTTGTCTGATCAATACCATCCCTTTTCAAATCTGCATGACAAGTGAGGTTTTGGAGCATTTTATGACAAAAGGAGAACCATAAAATTCACTTTACTCAAAAGGACTGAATGAAAGTACTTGTGCAGTTTTAGAAAGATGTATTTTTGTATGGCACAGAACTTTAAACCTTGCTTTCGTGCAGTCAAGGCAACTGACCTTCAGAATAAATAGAATTGGAAAGGGCATCACTGTGAGAGGTGAGACAAATTGGACACCAAACTTATGACTAAATACCCTGTGGATGTGGAGTTTTTGAAGCTTGAAATAAACTATTCTTGTTGAGCAAGTCAGAATTTTTCCTTGAAGATCGAGAAAGATTTCATTTATTTGTTTTTTCCCCTTTTTGTTTTGTTTGTTTCTTGTTTTTTCCCTGAAAAAGTCTGAATGAGTTGCCTTGAAGAGCATTTTTTTAATAGAATGCACTGTCCAGGAAGTTAGTGTAAAAGAATTTGACTTTAAGTCTTCAGAGGAGGGAGGGGGATGATTGTGGTGTGTTTAAGAAAAATAAAATACAAATCAGAAGGAGATCATTTATCCTGATGAATAGCTTTCTTCTGTTTCATCATTTTCTCACCAGTTTCATCCACTCATTTGAATGTCAGCTTGTTATGAGGATGTTGATGTACTACTGTCTCTCACTTGATCCTGTTAACTCAAAAATACATAAAAGGCAGATTTTGGTGCGACCGAAGAGTCTTCCTATCTGTCATGAATAGCTCATTACCCACAGTCTAGGAAAAAGAGGATGGAGGATACTTTCACCCTGAAACTTTGCATGATGGAGGAGGAAGATGGTGTACAATGTATTCTGCAAAATAGGCTTGCTTCCTGTGGTCTTCAGTTAAAATAAACATCTTTTAAGCCTAAAGCAATCTCCTAAATTTAGAACTCTCAGTTGTGTACATATTCTTGTGGACATTATGAAAACAAGAAGTTCATTGTTACATGTTAAATTTATACTTGGTAAACCTGCCAAGAGTGTTTCCAGTTGACTTAGAAAAATGTCAAGCTATTGCCTTGGAAAACAGGATATTAAAGTGCTTGTTGATAATTTGGTTTCCCCTGAAAAAAGTATTGAGGAGAGAAGCCTTCCCTGAACTGTCACATAATGATAGTGACCATATGTTTCAATTCATAGTTTGTTCTAGTAAAACATACATGAAATTGATGAATCACTATATGCTTAACTAACTGTATCTTGCCTAAAGCAAGGTATGTAGGACAATAAAAACTTTGAGCAAGATACAGCATCAGATTGATTTACAGAACTCTGATCTTGAATGTACTCCTCACTTTCCTGCAGGAGACCAGTGTCACCAGGTGTACAGTTATAGCAGCACAACTGTGTCCTTGACAATTAGTGTTGGAGCTTTCATGCACAAGGTTCTCATTTGTTTTCCACTAGGCCCAGCAGCTAGATCACTTAGGTAAAAAAACAGGTAAGAGCATGGTTTATGGCTAAATATCACCTGATTATTTTGAATTACATTGTTTACATACACCTCTGTACATGTATGTTTATGTATGTGTGTTTATATAACATATGTAAACAGCACCTTGTATATTAGCTACTTGAAATCTTTGTTATTCCTACAAGCCTGCAGAAGACAGAAATTATTTAGCAAGAGGTCAAGAATTTTACTCTCTGTTATTAGGAGACTGGAAACATACGCGGTGTTATGGGCAAATTACCATGATATGACTGACATACAAAAGGTTCAGTTGAAAGAAGAATTTCTGTAAGATTCTCTGCACTAACTGCAAAAGAACCTTTGTACTTCATCAGTCCATTCCTGTATCCCCTGCTTTCTTGTAGCAATAACTGGCATAGAGACAATATTTTCCTATGTCATTTTGTTTTCAGTCTTCTGTAACAAAAACAAAGAGAGAGAAGTCATGCATTATATTAAACAGTTATTGCAAAATGAATCATTATCTGACAGAAATCAGAAAAAAAATATGAAATTAATTATGGCATGTTCTAGCTGCAGCATTTGGAATCCTGTCATTTGCCAAATTTATTTTCCGTTAACTTTCTCGAAAACAAGTAAAAGTCCTCTAGTTCTGTTTAGATACTTGCTACTATCAGTTTTCTTATCAAGCTTAGCTGTTATTTATCCATATAGCATCATTATTATTTGTTCTTTAGGATACACAAATTTTCTACCACAACAGGAATATATTCTCAAGAAAACCACACAGAAAAAAAAGGGACGAAAACACTGAAACAAAAATAAGGAACTTCTTGCAGAAAAGAAAAACATTTAACAAAACCCTACTCTCTAGGGCTCTCTAAACAAAAACTTTAAAGGTCTGCATAAGACTGTCTTCAAAGGTCTTGACAACAAGCTCTCTCAGACTGATGGGGGAACAGGAAGGGCCTCAAATTCCAAAATTTAGGCTATGAGACATAAAACATTTAAATGCTGCTTAATTTGAAGCAGACAAGTAGTCCAAATGACTGTAAGCTCTATGTGCCTGTGTCTGCCTGTTTACTTACTAACCTGCCTGCAGGTAGCAAAATCTTTTCCAAGCGTGGAAGCCATCCTCGTGGAGGATGTGTCTTCAGCAGCAAACTAGGTGTGCTGTCGCTTAAGGTAACAAATCCCTAAAACATTCCTAATGAAGGCAGGCAATTTGTGGCTTTCATACATTCACCACAGCAGACTGTGCTACAGTAAAGGTCCAGTTTGATCTCTAAATTCATGAACAGATTTACCTTCATGAAGATTTTACCTCATACTTTTAATCTTAGTTATCATGCGCTAGCTAAACTGGGTAATGAACACCTTGATTATTTTGGAGAAAACAAGATATGTGAGAATTCATCTGTTTACTTGAGATCTAAATTACAACTCATCTGAAAACAAAGAAGTCTAATGATTACACTGAGAATAGTTTGGTGATCATTATCATCTTATTGTTACAAAAGAAGGAAGTTTCTTGAACTGTTAGGATACAAATAACTCGTAAGGACCACAGGGAGGAGGAGAGTTGACTATGTGTTGGGACAGATATTGGTCCCTTTTCAAGGGCCTTCTTGGCAAAATTTGCTAATTAGACTGAATAATGTAGAAGGTTTAAAACAAAATTATTTTTTTCTTGGCAAGCAATCATAAGGTTTACATTCTTTTAAAAATCCAAGCCAGGGTTCTGGTGATTTTCCTGGTTTTCCAAATGAAACATACACATGTAATGTTCCTAGAACCATGTTTGTTATGCTTTGGGGTTTTTAGTGGAGATAATTATCTGCTTTATTGCTTTAGAAAATGGTAATTTGAGAGGAGTTGGTTTTTATTGTTGTTTTGCTTTGCTTGATTTTTACATCCACTTGCAGACCTATGCTGAATTAAAAGCTTAGTAGAGGCATGATTCTTCAGTTTTGCTTTTAGGTAAAATAGATTAGGTTAGCAGTATGCCTTCAGGTTTCTCTTTTTTTTTTTTTTTTCCTATTTATTTACCTGCTAGAAAAGCCGAGGTTCCTTGTCACTGCATGCATTTTGCTTGTAGTAATTACCCTGAGGTAAAGGCTTACTTAACAAACAAAGCCAGACTGAGGTTTTTATAATTGTGGGGTTTGGAGTGGTGGTTGCATGCAGTTGGTAAGAGTGTGAAGCCTGATGCCTGCTTGGTAATACTCTGAAATTATTACTGCTTATTAAATGTTAAGAAATTCATTTTTCCCTTCCAAGAGAATCTGCATGGAACCAAGCTTATTGCTGTCTCAATTTCAGAAAGAATTTTTCTGAAATAATGTCTCTAGGTACATTTTGAGTAAAAGTTTAAAGCAGCTCTGCACTTTATCCTATAGTACCACACCTTTACCACGGCTCCAGCCAGCAAAGTCAGTATAAACCAAGAAGAAACAACCGCACATAAAAACTCATATGCAATAATTATTAAATTGAGTTCATCCAAGTTTAATTTAGTTAAATGGCAGAGATCACCCTGTAATTTCCAGTAAATACATACATGTTTTTATTCATACTCCTCATTAATCATATGAGTATCCTTCTCTGACAATTTGGTTCTTTTGGATGTGTTTATTGGACAAGCTGGCAAGCTGCTTGTATGAAACAGAGAACCAAATTTGGACAAATTTGCTAAGAATGCTAGTGCAAATGAATCAATTTTGATGAAGTGACTACTGAAATTCATTAATGCAGGGACTGATTTAATTTACAAGAATAAATATAAATAATCAATAAATAGAAAATGTAAATAAATAATGAGCCAGAACTGAAGTACAGAAAACTGCGAGACCATGGGGTCTGAGTAAAATTAGTAACCCGGTATCCTGATTCTAGGAGACAAAGGAAGTAACTATGGAAAAGCTACTGCAGGGCAAGCACAGATTATATTTTCTTTAATACTTTCCTGGCCTCAATTGTTTTCATTTTTTCCAATTTCTTGAACCTCATGTAGTTTATCTATTCAATAACCTCTTCCAAGTACTTGCATGACATTTCTAAGTGTCTTTCCAGTTGTTTGCTTGAGCACATGTTTATTTTTTAAATATAAAATATCATTTAGCAAAAAGTTCAAAATATATACAACACAACTGTATGATCAACCACTTCCTTCTGTTTTAAACTACAGCTTTATTCATTAGCCCCCAGTTCCTGTCCTGTGAGAGACAGTGAAGAGGTCTCTCTAGCTTCTACACAACTATCTCCAGATAGTTATGATTCTGAAGACCTTTACGATATGCCTATCCTGTCATCTCTCAGTTGAATATCATTCAGCCTAATCATTATTCATTATGAAGCTGTTTCATATCTTTGATCATCCCTGTTGTTCTTTGAACTGTTCTGATTTCTGTTGTAGGCCTATATTCTGCTAAAGTGAGATAAGAAAGAAAACCACAGTATTCTAGGAGAAGATGAAGCATATATTTACAAAATGACATAAACATTTATTTGGCGTTTGCTCTTGCTTCCTTTTGTAATAATTCTTAACATTCCTTTTTGTCCACTGCTGAATGTTAAGTCAATGTTTTGATGGAGCTATGTATCATAGCACCGGTTCACTTAACCAGACCGCCATGTACAGCTGGGGTTGTCTTTCCTCATGTTCATCTTGTTGTATATTTCTAGAAGGAATATTAGCTGCCTCTTCATTACATAGTCACATAGATTTCTAAGGTACTTGAGCTGTCTTCAAATGCTCTAGTAAATAATATTATCTGAAAACTGTTTCACCCGCTGAGGATATAATTTTCTAAATAATTTAGAAGTATGTTGATAAGCCAAGATGCTTATCCAAGATGCCATGGAACTGCAGTGGAATTACAGTGGTGACCTCTCTGTCTTATAATGAAAACATATAAATTCTATTTTGGTTATCTTTTAACCAGTTTTTTATCAGTGGAACCTTCTAATTCTGTGATTATTTAGTCCCCTTAAAAGTAAAGTCTTGGGACGAATACCCAAAATGTCTTTGGATACGTAAACTAGCAGTCAGATTACCTTTAGCTACATGTCTTCTGAGCCCTTTGAAGATCTCCAAGAGGTTTGCAATGCAAGATTTCCCTTTAGTAAAGCTGTGCTGTGTCTTCCCAAATGATTGTAGTCACCCATGGTTTTACCCTCAATTAATTTAATCCACATTAAAATTCTGATCCCAGGTATAATTAAATGTTTAAGTACTTTGTTTGCTTGAGTCCTTTTAAATAGCATGAAGCCATCTGAATGGGTGAAGTGCTACATCTTTTTCAAAAATGTTCTGTGTCCTAGTATGAGCAGGCAATCTGATTCTTTCACAATTACATGAAATATAGAGGCATTGGTGCAATCCCAAACTCCTAAGCTATCACAAATGTGTTATAGTGCAATGATGCTGCATTAAAATGACTCATTTCTAATAGCTAAGCTTCTGTTAGAAGTTGGAAGCAACTCTCATACAAACAGATACTTAGTCTGGAGAGCTAGAGGTAAAGCATGGTGTTTGGTGAGAGAATTTTTCATCATCCTTTGGACTCATTCTGAATTCTTGAGTAGCCAACAACTTGGAGAGTTTGTACTAGAAGTGACATCATTAGGGTTAAAGAAAGAGGAGGTTATTTTATCTTAAAAACTATATATATATAAGACAAAATAAAATTAAAGAAACACTATAAAACAAAACATGAACAAACTTAAAAGCAATATTAATAAAACACACTAAACAACTGTCAGTGATTCCCAGCCTAATTTCTTCTTGGAAATTTTGCAGGGAAGTAGACACGTTTTGACCACTCCTCATATAGCTAAAGGAAACAATATTACTAAGTGATATAAAAGCTATTGATAGTGATATTTGCTTTAATAGTCATAGAAGCAAGGATTCTCAAAGCCCATAATAGCCTTCCATTGTGTGCAATGGTTATGAAAATGCTTTGATTCTGATAAAACCTTCAAAGTAGTTACAGACTATCAATTTCTACATTTACTAAAAAAAAAAACACTAAAATTTTGCAATACAGCAGAGGTGAGAGGTACGAAATTATATATCTGAAAATACCAAAAGAGATGTAGTCAGGGTGGAGCAAGTGACAGGAATAGGAGACTTTAGAAAAGACAGTATTTTCCAAGACATAGGCACAGAAATAGAAATCTTGTCCCACCTATACTAATCTCATCATTTCAAAGGGTCCTAGATAATTTCACAATATTTGAGAATGGTTACCTCTCAGTATTATTCAGTGGTTACCTTTAAAGTAGCCTTTTATTTCAGACCAGAAGCAGCCTCATGAAGGAAGTCCCCCAACTGCCTCCAATTACTGCATGCTTGTCTGCATTGCAGAGCAGTCTCAGAGAGCATGAATTGATATCCTTTTGGGTGAGACTGATATTCAGTGCAGGACTTCACTGACACCTAATAACACTTCAGGTGGAAACAGACATTCACTTCATGCAAGCCAAGAGCTGACCTGAAGTAATCACTCCCCACTTCAAATGCATTCCATGGACATCCTCAACAACTTACTACCAGCTAAGGCAGACGTAGCCAGAATAAAAGGGACATCAGTAGCTCATGCAGAGAAACAGGGAATGTGTGCTATAGCATGCAAGTACTGTTTTGCTCGGCCTTCAAAGGAACATGTTGCAAAATTTATAAAATTGAATTATTATGAGTCCATATGCAGACTAGAATTAAGTTTATTTTAAATTTATGCATGGAATTTACTCTGCTTAAACCTGCACACAAAATAGATTAATGCTGAACAGGAAAAGTAGTTGAATAAGTGCAGCAGATGTGTTTTCCAAATTTTAATAAGCAAGAGTGAAACTTGGCCTGAAGTTAAGTTTTCCTCAGCTCAACTTTAGAGTTTGATGCCAGGTGCTAATAAATACCACCTACTTTGGTGTTACACCTGTAAGAGATGTCAATTCCAAACTGAGTCACTATAACAACATTTAAGGTCAAGTCTTCAGCTCCTTGTCTCTCTTGTCAGACTGAGAAACCAGATTATCTTAATACAAGTGTCTAATTTTAAGGCATCCAACGCACACACACACACAAAATACCCTGATTGTACTTTTCAAGCCCTTGCAGGTGTGAAAATATGTCAGCAGAATACATGTATCAGTCAGTCACTATTATCATGCTTCTTTGCATGAGACAGATTCAAAATTGTACCCAAGTATCTCATAAACCAAAGTCAATGCCAAAATGAACATAATAAAAAAGGTTTCTAATTTAGTCACAGCTGAAAAAGTCATCATTAATCTTAATCCCAGACATTTTCACAGGTCTTTGCGAAGCATTTTTTCATGAACAGATGTTCAGCAGAGACTACTTGGTGAAAACATATTTACTCTACTTGACACAAAAGAAAGACCAATGCTGGCAAGTCTGTTTAAATGAGGAATCCTCTAGACTATGGAACTCCTGAGGCAGCTACAAGATAGATAACATCAGGCTTTTAGAGCAAGGGCAATGAGGAAATCGTTTCAACAAAGCAACAGTGAAACATATGGAGTTACTACAGACATCCACGTAATAACTGGGGACATGATAATTACAGTGTCAATCAAGGTGGAACACGATCAGAAACAGATGAAAGGGAAGGCAAAGATCCAAGTAGAAAATACTAATTTAATTCAAGTGAAGACTAAAAGATGGTAAATACAAAGGGAATTTAGACAGATGATAGCAAAGATGCCTTCAGCAGAAGTGAAAATGAAAATTTTATGGTATAGGAAGTTGTACAAAAGATTCCACAGATAATTAGAGTAACCACAGAGGGTACCCAAGGGAAGACAGCTTTGCTGAGACTACAGGATAACTTGGCACTGGTTGGAGAAACATGATGGAGCTCCACAGCAACCAGATACAGTATTCTGTTATGTGAGTAGTCCTTGCTGGCCAACAAATGGACATAAATTCCTAGCTGTAACTCTCCTATTGTCTGACTTTACAAACATCACATTGCTTTTCAGACACTGTATGCTTTTCTAGATTAATCTCCCTAGCCCAACCACCATTTCAGCATGTAAAGATAGCTTAGTAATTTTTACAGTGCAACTAAAGTGAACTCTGACTGAAGCAGAATGAAGTTTTATAGAAACTGAGAAGGGACCCCACCTGCCATATTTGCCCATAGGAGCTATGGCACACAACAGCAGAAAATGGAACAGATGAGACACACAGGTGTTTTGTTGTTACCCTACCATGAGTGGCAGCTAATGGAGAACTGTATAGGATGTTAAAAGGATGATAATAATTTCACAAAAACTGGTCAGATGAGAAAAACCAATACTTCTTGAGATGGATATCCAATATAGATGTTTTTGGAGACGACTGCATCCCTGGCAAGTATTCATTGATTTTCTGAAAATCTGTTCACAAGTAGGACATGAAGAATGACTCCTATGTAACACACACTGCTGTGATTTGCAAGGTCTCAGTAAACTTTCAGTACAGTATTCAAAGGTATAAAGAAGCAGCCAAAATGGTTTAGAACACACAATACAATGACAGTGTCAGGCAGGCATTCACAACCAGGCTGAGCTGGTGATAAAGACTGAGCTTAGATGAGTTAAGTGTTAGCAATCTCTAACCTACACAGGTATAATCAGCAGATTATCACAAGTATGCCCCAGGCCTAATGGTGAGGACATTATTTGCCTGAGATATTTTTAATGGGAAATAGCAGAGGGAGTGTATTGTGATACTACCTTTTCAAATTAGTCACAAATGATTATCAGAAAACTTCTGTTAGGGAGAGGTTTCACATGTGAGACTCAGAATCCGTGAGACTGACATATCAATGTAAGCCATTGTCAGCCAAAATCTCATTAGGTCACAGAGTTCTGTCTGGAACGCTGTGGTCTTGGTCTCACTCTACGTCTAGTGGTGCTACAGTCAGGAAGCAAAATCAGAAAATATGGAAATGAATGGGTCATATCCTGATTTGAGGATGAATCCCAGGAAGATGAATTACAAAATCCAGAGGACAGACTAAGGAGCAAGTCATGACAGCTTGAATGGCAGCAGGTGTAAATCAAAAGCAATCCACAGCAATACTTATCCAGGCTAAGATGTAAAGTGACATTAAAATGAAGAGCTGTTCCTATGCATGACAGCCACTTAGGATCAGAAAAGTAACAAATTTGTTGTTCCCTCCCTTCACAATTACTTCTGACAGTGAAAGAACAGTGGTGTAAACAAGATAACCATAATGGTAACCAATGAAGATCTCATTGCTGCGTATTCTAGTTTGCAATGATTTGGGGTTTATTTGTGGAAACACGAATTTGACATAGCTGCTTCATAATTGTTTCCATAATAGGGAGAAAGAAGGTAGTTGTACTTTATTCCTTTAATGCTTTTTTTTTTTATTTTTTTTTAAAGAAAAGAGAAGAAGAGTAGAGGAATAAGCACTGCTCACATCGCAGGAAACAAGATGCTTCCTTGGTCTTACTGAGAACTGGAAATTTTGCATGCCAAGAGAACACCTATTTATCTAACACTGAAAGAATATTTGTGATTTATATGCTTAATGCAATAGTTTATTTTACTTGAGTCCACCTCTCTGAAAAACATTTCATTTTTCCATCTCAAATAAAATTGTGACATCAGCTAGAATTTTCATTAAAATATATTCTATACAGAAATAACATGGGTCTTAAATGAGCTGTGATAGTCTTCCTAACATAAAATTCACATGATTTTCTGTCAGTAAGCTGAGACAAAGTGGAATGCTAATATTTATGCTGTGTTTTCATTTTTTCGTGCTTTCACAGCTGTCTTAGACTAAACAAAACAGTTCTATTCTAAAGCAAGAGACTGTACAGTTACTTTAAAGAATTAACAGTGCTTCTAGAATATTTGCTTTTAAGAGACTAATGGGTTATACAAATATTAAATAAACATAATGAAAGACAAATATACACATTATCTAAATAAAAAACAAAGTTATAAAAATAGTTTGGCTATATATTTATTTAAACATGCATACACAGCTGAGGTTAACTATTTAAAATAATAAATACCCTTATTATTTCATTGTCCTACACACTGTTTTATTTAATTTCATTTCCATTTCCACATATTATTTATAAGGAATAAGGGCATACTTTTTGTACGTCTATATTTCTCCTTCAGTGACACAAATTTAATAAAACACGAGACATAATTACAATTTTAACCACTGAAGTGAACTGAAGGTCTATACTTTGAAGTAAAACTGTTAAACACCACACTGGCTTTAGTAAGATGTCAAGAAACACATTCAGGAAAACTAGTGAAGTGTATTGATTGAGTTTTTATTTAGTTGGTGCCAATTCCATAACCTTCATTAACAAGAAACTGTAAACAGAGATCAACGTGTCACCTCCTCAGTGGTACTTGGGACACCTTTCTTGAGACGATCATGACCATTACAGTATCTAGCAAATTATTTCTGATGTATCAAGAGTACAGGAAATTCAGTCTTATCTAACAATGAATAACTGCTAATTCCAAGAAAAGCTATTTATATCGATTAAGTTAGGCAATTTTATTATGATTCATAGCTTTTTAATCTCTTTTTCACATCTTTTCTGTCCTCATGTCATATACCAAAACATTCCCTGCAAATTCATCTCAATGTTTAAACTTCACACTAGTTTATGTCTCACTGGATATTCTGTAGATGTTTAGTTTATGCTCCTGTATTTTCTTCTTCATCATCACTATTATGCATAAGGGTAAATTAGTTACAGATCAGCATATGCTTATGAAAATGATGTTCAGATATAATGATTGTAAATAATGGCTTTTTACATACATATATATAGGTATATTCTCAAAGTACTTAAATTTACAAGTAAACATTAAATGAGTAGGTTCCATTGAATTGAAGCTGCTTACCTAATTAAGTTTAAGCACATGGCTAAATATTTGCAAGATCTGATCTTTAGAAGATTTCTTTAGAAGAGGAATAACTTTGTATACTAATTGTATGTTAAGAAGATCCCTTGGTTTTGTCCCTGGGCAAAAAACGCTGTGACCTGTAACAATTTTCTAGTTTATAAATGAGAATGATTTCAAAGTTATTTGAGATTTGGAGATAAAAGAAGCAGTGAAGCCCTATATCCCCCTGATATTCTCACAGTACTTTTGGCATATGTAATGGGTGTTTTAGAAGAGTTTAACATAAGAGCATAAGTTTTCCTTCAGAATTTATTATATTACATGAATTTTAAAAGTTGTAATCCTGTGAAAAATTGTCATCCATAAGGACTCAAGCCAGGTCCTGCCAAAAGAAACATAAATCTGAAATCTCTTTACTGAAGTCAATGGGTATGTTCCAGATTTAAATGGCTTCAAATAGGAGTAGAGTTTGGCTTCAAATTTTAGTCACTATCAGAAATTTTTTAAGAAGAGTAGGATTTTTAGCAAATTATTTTTATATAGTTTTCCTCTGGAAGGAAAAATTTTTAGTTGTTATGCTGCCACCTGGAAAAACTATGGCAATTCCAACCCTTGCAAAATGAGGCTGATAGTTTTGCCACATAGGATGAACACTAGATTGAGTCATGGTTACAGTATGCTGGGTGTGGCTACAAAAGAAAGAAATATTCCTTACCTTGATAATATTTGTTTTTTTGGGGGGAAGGTGAGGATGGGGCAAATATGGGTGATATCATCTGTGAATGGGTGTGTTGCCAGCAAATTAGCTGGGTATGCCAGCTGGGTAGGGTTCTCTATGAACTTTTGGTATCAGAACATAATAGTAAATACAACAAATATTCTAATAAGGAATAACAGAAAATCTTGAAATTACAGGAAAACCTTTAGATTAAGTTTGAAAGTGCCTAGAGCATCTGAGGGAGGGATACAGTTTTCACAACAAAGGTTTCTCCAGGTTCCTGTTTTTGGGTGCAAGGACAGGTAGATCACACACATTTACCATGTTTGTTCATCTAGAACTTCCAGGTTACCCACTAAAATTCAGTGTAGCTCAGCAGCTATGTGGATTAAACTTAAGTCTCAATATCATATGTAAAAGGTTAGAGCAGAGCATTTTTGCTGTTGCCTCTGGTCTGCAACAGCCTGCTGCTTTTCCTTCCTGGAATCCACTGGCCCATGTTTTCTTCCAGTCTCCCCCTTCCACTTCAACCTCTCTCCTCCCCGACTTCCACGGCTCATGCTCCCTGTGCCCACAGACACACTGCTGTCAGTACCTACCCCTCCTTCCCCCTTGTAGACTTGCCTGAATGTGTGGGATATCTGAGCACTTCTTTTCAAAGATCAGACCTTTAAAAAGGCATGGATTACTAAATGCAAATACTCAGGAAAATACCACACTCTGCTTGTGCACGTGAAGATCAGATATCCTGCCCTCTTTCAGACTCGATTTCTGCGTGTCGGGTGACAGCCTTGGGATCTCCCCCAGCATCCATCAGAACTGGGACAGTCCCACCACCACAGCTGGGCATTGGGAAGGGTCTGGTGGCAGGGAGGCAGCCCAGATCCCAGACCCACAGATGTTCACCACAGCTGTGAATCTCTCCAGCTGTGCCTGTGCCATGCACTGGCCCCGAGTGGCTCCCGAGGCCCCACCATGGCCACTTGAAACCACCTCTCCCCGTGCCACCTGGTGGGACAGGGCTGTGTGTGGTGGCCTGTGGGACCCACAGGCATTGAAACATACAGGACACACAGGCAGGGACGAGACACTGCCAAAGAGGGGAATCACAGTGAGCTGAAGAACCATCCTCATGTTCAGCCCCAGTGTCACAGGGGCTGAGAAGGGCTGAAGGCCCCTGGCCAGGCTACGTACAAACACAGCCCTTCACTGGGAAAGCAGCATTGGACAGTGATGGATATTCTCCAGAAGCGTACAGAAGCAACAAGACAGTTACAAAAAGTGTTTCCTACCTTGAAAATGATTCTTTTCCTTCTTCTTTTTTTTTTTTTTTAAGTAATATTGGTGTTAGTCCCGTTCCTTGTTCTTCCCGCAGCATCCAGTGGTCAGGCTGGCAATGTAGGAACCATTTCACACAGTCTCAGAGAAGTCCTAGCAGCAAGTAATCCACCTGACGGTGACCACTTAGGCTTCTGTGGTTTTTTTTTGTCTAAATATCAACACTGATCTGTCCAACATACTCTAAACTGAAAAATTACTGATACTAAGATTACTGAGAAACCAAAAATTGTTTGATATACCTTGCACACTAAACTGAACAGTACATTCTGCATCAATCTGCCTTTTAAACATCTGCTTGAAATAGGGAGCTACTAAGCAGCCTTTTAAATGCTGCTGCAGGCCTGAAGAAAGCTTTTTCTCTGCATCAGGGCTTAGTAGATGGCATGTTTGCTGAGATGATACACAGAGCATAAGACAGGTGTTGGAGTTACAGCTTGTTTGTCCAGATCTCTGGGGAGAACAGGAAGCTCTTAAAAGTTTGTCTCTCTAACATTTCCCTTACCAGCACATTTGTTCTATATTTCACCTCTGCCAGTAAACACCTTTCAGCATAACTTCTAACAATAAATTATCTTATGAATGAGGATACTTGGGATGGACTTTAAAGTGGAAGCCTACTTTTTATCAAGTTAACCAAAGATAATATTCAGCGTACATAATGAACATGTCCCAGAGAAATATCTGCATGCCAGAACTCAGTCCTGATGCTTTTCATCTGAATTCTGTCATTTAGTTCTCCTATGAAGATTCTCACTTCCCATGTGAGGAAGCATGAAATCCCTCAGAGTTCTTCCCCAAGGACTGGCCACATATTGCAACAGAACTGCAAATATTCAATATTCTCCTTACTCTTTCTTATTGTTGCTGAGTGTTTTTAAGGATGGACACACAGAGACAGACAAAAGACAAAGAAAATATTGTCTATGAGTCAACCTGGATACAATGAAAATTTTCTTCTAGAGACCAAAAACTGATTTCCAGAAACCCAGTTCACACACTACTTCAATGGCACATTCAAGAATAAAGGACAACAAGCACCAAAGTATGTGTTAGGTATTTCACCTACTGTTCAAAGAAGGGAACAAGAATTAGTCTGGACAAGCTGATCCTTCTTCTTAAGACTATGTTTACCTCCAGTTCCATTGGATTTCCTTCCTAACCTGAATATCCTTCCTTGTCCCATTTTAGGAGCACAGTTCTCACTTCATCATCAAAGTGGTATGTTTATTTAAAAAAACTAATAACTAAAAGAATTTTAGTTTCTTCTAGAAAATTATTTTATTTTATCTAAGTATACTTTTCTCAATAGACCTTATCTTATCGTTTTTTATCCCAGGTGTTTGCTCCTATGCCTATGTTCCCTACAAAAGTGAAGATATTTTAGATCAAGTCTTCAATAGCTGGATTTATTTTTCCTCGGTAAAATGCTGACAATAGAACAAAGGCTTTACCTGCAAGGAAAATACGACAGCACATGAGAACAAATGCCATGTTAGTCTAATACACAAAAAACCAGGTGATTTTAAGTTCATAACCCCTAATGCTGTTCTGCAATAAAACTTTTTCTAGGCTTTAAATCTTTCATTACTGACAGCCAAAAGTAAATAATTTATAGTAAATTATGTTACTTTCAAAGCCCCTTTACTTTCTCTTTGCAATGCCATAACAACACTTAATTGCAGCTTTTATAGCTGATACCTCAAAATCCCTGTTGGCAAAAGATAATTTGCTGTTTAAAAAAAATGTGTTTGTTATCTGTAGAAACCAATCAAACCCTGGTCTGCAGTGAACCCATGGTCAGGTCATGCACATATTAGTGGGCTTTAAGCCTAGAAGGTACTATCATGATCTTTTGTTATGACTAGATAGACATGGCAGATAGAGAGCAGATCAGCAAATGAGTGCTGCATTAAGTCAGTAACTTGCTCTTGAATTGAATTATATCACAGTAAAGAATACCAGCTAAATTTGAAGAAATTAATGGAAACATGTCCTGGGAATACAGGGTGGAAAGGGAGCTTGGAAGAGAGCCTTTACACCTGGACCCATGGTAACAAAAACATCAGACTCGTTTGGCAAACCAAATTTTAAGAGAAAAACACTGGTGCTACTACAGAAATACACCTAGAGGGCTACACTTTCAGCCTCTGGACTATGCATTCTCACTCAGAGATGTAAAGGTAAATCTCTTGGCTTCACCTGCAGGTGTACACTGATCATTCTGCAGGATGGCTGTGACTGCTTAAAGAACATTCTATTAATTGTTAGTGATATACTTTTGAAATCCAATCCAAGACATTTTCAGGGTCAGTCTATATGTATTTGTTCTTGTGCCAGCATTGTTCTTTAACTTAAACAGATGTGTTCCCTCATGATGTTTATCCCTGAGGAGAGCAATCTTAGCCCCTCTCAGCCTTCCTTTTGCACAGTTAAATAAGTCACACCCTTCCACTGTCTCTCATTGCTTATGTTCTTCATTCCTGCTGTCACCCTAGTAGTCTTCTCTGCACATGAACTAATTTCAGTTTAATTTTTTGCATATCTGTGACTGGAGTTTTAACTGTTCCAGACAACTGCAGCACCATCGTCCTGCTCACCGGCTCCCTGGAATCCTCCTGGTGGGGAATTTTTCAGTCTCATTTGTCTTCTTTCACAGCTCCATCCCTTGAGCAATTTACACCCGTACCATGACCATCAAAAATAGTTATAGCTATCTTCCTTAACTGCTTGCAACTAAGAAGATGCAATCTTACAGCAAATATCTTTGTTATCAACCCCCAAAGCATGTGTGCATAACTATGCTGAAACTCCATACAGCTGACATTCTGAACCAAATCTCTTCTGAGCAGATCAAACAGTAGCAAGAGACATCCATGCATGGCTAAGAACAGTTGAAGATGTGGAATGGAATTGCTAAACCTTCTCATTTAACCACAACAGGATTAAGCTTAATGCTTGCTCATACAATAATAAGCATTTAGAGGGAGAGAAAAGCCAAACTTGGCAGCATCCAAGTAAAAAAAAATATAAACAAATATTGTAAATCAATACAGAGTGGTTAGATTCTTTTTTCTAGTAAAATGTTTTTAAGTTTGCTAAAATTTTTGTTAAACACCAAAATGCCAAATACAGTGAATTACTGAAAATACTGCATGCTTTCATACCTCAGAAATAGGGAAAGAGTAAAAATAAACAAAATTTTTGCTTCCCAAAATTTGAACATATAGATAGCAAGCACCAGCTTGTGTAGAAAAGTCTGAGATTAAAGCTGTAAAAAATCAGTTCATAACTTGCTGACTATTTGCACCTCCCACCTCTTAAATGAACTTTATTTAGTAGTGGAAGGTTTTCTCAACCTACCCTTGCAAGCAATGTATTGCAGTGAAATGGGAAGCATCCAGGTGCCTATTTCTGTAGTGAGTGTCTCGGTGATCAAACAGAGTCACTCTTCTTGTTCCAGTTTTTGGTGTCTCACTCCTTTCTTTCTGCAGTTTCCATAAGATGGACTGCAGCAGGAATAGTTAAGAAAGCCATTCCACACCCAGGAAGTTAGAATGCTTTTTCAGGAGGTCAAGGACATGACTTCAAATTTCAAAAATTTCTCATGGGGAATGCCAGACTCTATATTCTATGTCTGATTATCCCAAGATCTAGTCAAAAGTAAAGGTGACATTTCACTGGATTTGTGAATACACTCCCTCCTTTTGCTTTTGTGACAAACCTGGAAAGCTTTCCATTTGAAAAAAGACTTTTGCTAAGAAGTGGGGAATGAAAGTAAGGACCAAGTTTATTTCAGTACAGCAAACAACAAAACATATCCATTTAATATAAAATATTTTCTTCTTTCTATTATCTGGTCAAGAAGCCAAAACAGAGAACTTATTTTTTGCTTCTTTTTTCATATCTTAGCCATTGCAATGTCTTGCAGCTGCATATTTTGACACTTTGACAGATACTTCCAGATCTGCCCAATGGCTGAGGAATGACTCTCTCACTTGGAAGCACTGTCTGAGACATGGGAACACATAATGCTTTTTGAAGGGAAACTGAACTAAGCTTTCCCTTATTTTTTAGATCACTTTGTGTATAAAAGGGAAAGAACTCTTTTGCTATACCTTGTTTCTTATATCAAAATATTCATTGCTACCACTGGGGAATACTGGCCTTTTGATCTGATTCTTTATGGAATTTTGTTTTTATGCCATTACTTATTATGGAGTTGTGCCTCAGGCACTGACTTCAGCTCTTTCTAAAACTGCAGATGATCAGCTAGACTTTGCGCAACAGCACTGATTTCAAAACAAGGCTGTGTTTGCTTGTGCATTCATGCAAATTTAAGGGCAAAATAAATACCACATAAAGACAACTTCTTTCAACAGTTTATACTACAAGTTTATACTTTAGTCTCACACATCAAATCCTAGATCTTTTCTTCATTTTTTCACATCACTGAAGAAACAATCTGCATTTACATTACCACACCTTCTGTGTTCAGTACAGCTTTTTGTGCAAAATGGCCATTTGTTCAGAGCTGTCACGTCAACGCATCTGGCTTCTTTAAAATGCAAACTTTCAGTCCATTTGCTAGTGTTCTGGGATGCCTTCAACCCAAAAGATATCTTCTGGCACCAGACATCCCCCAAAGAAACACAGTCCTAACTTCCTCGAAGAGTGCCACTACAAGTTTTTTGAAATGCTCATTATGGACATTTACTGAAGCAGCAAGACCTTTGTTTTCAATTTTAGACAGTTTAGTTCCTGTTATTTTCTGTACAGTTCTGCAAGGTCTTGAAGGTTATCTGTCCTTTGTTCTAGCTGAGAGAATGTGCTTTGGTAAGCAAGTAGATTTAGCTACAGATGTAAAGCTGAAGTCAGTTCAGCCTGTTTTAAGAACACGGGGTATAGATATGATTTTTAAATGCGTATACGTTGCACACTGCTTCTAAATTCTCAAGAGAATAATGTTAGCCTGTCAAAGTAGTGACTAAATTTGCATTAAAAGAAGTTTTAAATTCTGTAAAGAATGTTTCACAAGATTAATTTTTTGAGACCATATAATTTATATGATGTGCATAAGGATAGTGTAAATATGAAGAATTGCTTTTAATTGCACCATTCAGAAGTGAATTTATAGGTGGTTTTAAATGATAATTTGGTCTATTCAATGTCTCTGTTTCCTGGAACATTTTTATAATTTTCTGTTTCACAGTTAAGGGGGTGTGCATGAATGTACTTTGGCAGCACACAATTACATATGCAGTGCATACAGTAGTGTATGTGACTGTACCAAAATCAGAAAAAGAGCTATCAGGTTAAAAGATTTAGAGGAACACATCTACTAAGGCTGTTTCAATGGTTCCACCCACAGGATTAAAAAGAGGGATATGTTACTCAAAATGCAATAAAAAAAAATCAATAGGGGTTTTGAGGAAAACTTTGAAGGCTGATTCAGTCTGATGAGGACATTGTCTTGAACACAGATTTCCATTAATTCTGTCTGGTTTTCCTGGACATCTTTTTCCCTTGCATTGCTGCTTCCTGATGAAAGAAAGGAAGTAACAACTGATGCATCATTGTTCTGGGTCCTGAATGCACAGAAATACCAGTTTTCTGGAAGAATAAATAATATTTCAGGGTTTAAAAAAACATCATCTGCCTGGAAAATAGGTCTACATACATTCTAAGAACTTCTAATTTTTCATGCTAAAAGCTATCATTTTTGCTGCCTGTGAAATTTTATTGTCACATGCCAAAACCTCAGCAGAAGCTTCTAGGATCACTCATTCACAACGCTCATGATGCTACTTTTCCATATACACCATTGGGAGCATTTCAATCTTCACCTGTTAGAAAATGCACCACCTGGTAAACTGCTCTTTTTGGACGTGTCCTCCTTACCATATGTTTTTATTTGTTTGATCCATGAGTCAGTGCCATCCTACAGACACTTTTGGACAAGGTAGATGATCAGTTGTTCTCTGCCAACACCAACTCTGCACAGAAGTGCTCTTCTCATGGCACTACAGAGCCTGGCGAATGCCCTTTTTAAGACTACAGGGAACCTGTCACTGAAGGCAGGAGCAGCAACAAAGCATATAATCTCTCTGCTACTCCCTAGAGGAAAGCATAGCTGTGGTCAGCATTCACACGCATTACCTGGTGAAGTTCATGGCTCCAGGGTGTTTGCAATGATATTTTTGCTGCCTCTGAAAAGACTTGTTTAAGTGTGTTGAGCCATGCTGCTGGAATGAGCTGATGAAATCATGAGAAGAAACAGTTAAACATTGTATAGGGATTGCCAGAAGACACAGTGCTTGACTCCTTTTCACCTGAGGTAACCTTCCGGGGCATAATTCTTTCTGCGATTGTTTTTAATTTGTTTTATCATGCCTGATGTCTCCACCCTTTTCAGATCACAGTCAAAATATCTGCATGGCTATCAAAAGGCCACTCAATTGTTTTGGGTTACAAAAATTACAAACGGAGACGCTCTCTACCAATTAATATGTCACCTGATCTCCTAGTAAGGAGTGTGTCTAGCCTGGTGCTGTGAAAAAAATGCAATATTCTTTCTGTATTCGAAAGTCAATCACAATTACAGATTTAACTGACAATCTCTGGGAAAAGGCTGGAAACTTCTGAGACTTTGAAGAAGTTTTCTCAGATGATCCTAGGCTGATTACAGATGGTCTTCTTCCACATCATTAACGTTCTCAAAATGAAGGGCTGTACCTCTACATCAGAGTTTGGCTTAGGCAATTCACAATCTCTGATTCTTGGGATTCATGTTGCAATACTTCCAGATTAACTGTTCCACTTAGCAGTGTTCCTCCTTAGTTCCTCCAATGTTCTCCTTAGAAGTAGAGGACTTCTTTCTGATTCTCCTTCTGAAGTAAAGGTCAGAGGAATGCTGTGAACAGCCTGTACTGCTGTTCCTAGAACCATAAACACAATTTGTGGCTTTGGGAATTGTGAAGTTGCCAGATCAAGCAGAAATACCACATTATCAGAGGTAGTTCCCTTTCTTTCTTGAGACTAGGGAAATTAGTAAGTCTCCATCCTCCTTTCCATCATTCAAAAAGTATAATTATGTATGCAATCAATCTGCTTTTCTAGAGAATCATTTATAGTGACTACTGCTTCTACTCCTCTGGGTAGTCCCTTCCCTTCACTGCTGTAAATAGAAACAGTTCCAAGTGGAATATCTTACAACAACAATAAGGGGCAGACTTCAGGCATTGTGGCAGTTTCATAGAATTACAGAATGGGTAAGGGACACTGGAGGCCATCTAGTCCAGCCTCCCTGCTCAAACAGGATTCTCTAAAGCATGTTACTCCAAATGTGTCCAAACAGCTTTTGAACATCTCCAGGGAGACTTCACAACCTCACTGGGCAATTTGTTCCAGTGCTCAGGAGCACAAACAGCAAAGTCCTTCCACATGTTCATGTGAAAAACTGTGTTCCAGTTTCTGCCTGTGACTTTTTTTCCTATTGCTTGGCGCCACCAAGAAGGGACTGGTTGTTGACACCGTCCATTCAGACACTTATTTACATAGATAAGATCCCCTCTCAGTCTCCTCCTCTCCAGGCTGAACAGTATACTACAGTGAACCATCATCAGTGTGTACTCACAAAGTCCACAGACATACGCAATAGCAGGCAAGAGAAGTAGAACTTCCTGAAGTCAAATCAGAATTAAACAGTAAAACCACAATGATACCAAATAGGGAACATATTTTTCAATTAACTTGAGCATGCTACTGGAAATTTTTCTGAAGACAATACAAATTATGTGGCTTTGGTTTACCAGTATTTTCTGTGGAAAAAATGCTATTCATGAAATATTTGGACCAACTTTAATGAAAACTTCTTGCAAAGTGCAGAATAGATTCACAAAACCTCAGAGATCTGATCTTCAAAGTATTATTTGATTGCACAATCTACTCTTTATTCAGCGGTGATGCAAAAATCTTAACATTTAGGAACAATCTGAGGAGCTAAAATCTTGCTAAGGACACATAATAGTCATATAACTGTATTTGTGTAGCAAAGAATCTATATGGCAACTCTTAGCATATAGTCACCACAGCTAAATCAAACACTAGTAATGAATCCATTAAGTAAACTGAAATGAAAAACAGATACTCATGTGCC
This sequence comes from Rhipidura dahli, assembly GCA_013399225.1. Classification (NCBI taxonomy): domain Eukaryota; kingdom Metazoa; phylum Chordata; class Aves; order Passeriformes; family Rhipiduridae; genus Rhipidura; species Rhipidura dahli. The sequence goes on from VXAC01004913.1 coordinate 150,322, forward strand.
AGAGGCAACATTTTTTTTAAATCTTCCATCTTCCAAATACAATTATACCATCCTCCTGGAGTCATCCTGAAGTAATAATTCATTTCATACTCATTGGCTGTAAACATCCTGGTATGACAAAAAAAGTATTTAAATCCTTTTTTAATTTATTACCTTATATTGTTCCCTGGCTAGGATGCCTTTAGAATGAGTTACTCTGAAGTGAGAGAGCACCAGGCTTAATCTAGAATTATTCACAATGGATTAAGTACTAATCATTTATGTGATTACAAGCATTTCACACTACCATGAACTCGCTAACTTACTGTCTCCACCTGTGTGTATGTATGACACATGAACACATGCACCTATGTGCTCTGTCACCTCAGCATGATTCTTGGATCTTGGGATCATAAAGACTATCAACAGGATATGACAGTTTTTATGTCTCAGAGAAACTCATTACTTATAGGAAATCTCCACTTGTGGCATAGGGCAGGCTTGGGTTTCATGGTCACGTGTATGGTTATATTTTCACTGTTGCTCCATAAAATCTGGGTTTCTTGAGCACCCTGTCAAATCTACCAGTGGGTGTCTACTACTCCTTGAAGCACATAAAATTATGTGGATGCCAATGTCTGAGCCACGGAATCCTTCCCACTATTGTCTCTAAACTGAGGTAAAAGATGTCATACAGAATACAGTGCACCTCAAAGACTTAGTTCCGTACTTTAGCTTTGAGCCATAACTATTTTGAGGCTTTCTGTGAATAATTCTTAGGAAACAGAAGATAGCCATAATAACCACTGCTCAAAAGTCAGGATATTTGCCTTCTTTATTAGTACATCTTTATTAGACAGGCTGTGATGTAATTTCTCTTGGGACGGATCTAAAGGAAAAAAATAATCATGTGCTGTAAACCTGCATTTTTATTGACTATTGTTTATTTGACAGCGACTGCACTAAACACAGTCTATAAACATACAAAGATGTTAAAATCTGACTATGAAATTGACATTTTCTGACATGTTTGTATGGTCTAGTTTCTTAAGCATTTGGACATAATTTGTGAATCTATTTTTCTTTGGAAATTTGCAAGAAGCAGATGTTTAGTTGCAACTTCCCTATCACAGGATATTCCATCTGTATTCCACAATTATGGTATACTAAATTGTAGTTACCACATACTATGTGTTTATTTACTCTTCTCATTTTCAATCTCTCTCTCTCTCTCTTTCGTTCTGGTTTTGTTATTTTACTTTAATTCTGACTACATATGCCTTTCATAATCACAGCACTGAAAATTCATTTACATTCTGCCTGATGCCAGAAAAACAAAGAGAACAGCTGTCTCAAAGTAGGCTGTTATTCAGCTGTATTTATTACCTCATTTTTTGCAAAAATATCCCTTTTTAAATATGAGTCACAACTAGTTAAAGTCAAGATAAATGGCATATCCTCCTGATACAACTTCTAGGTTAAATGACCAGAAACTATCTCATGTAAATATTCAATAGACTAACAGATCTTTCTGCCTTACTTCTGTATCTATTATTTCATCTTTGTTTTTCTTGAAGACTATTTTTGCAGTATCTAGATGCAAAAAATAATCCACACTTATGATAAAATGACTTTTCTATTAGAATTTTCCACTTCTATTAGGAGTTAATAATTGCAGGATTTTTTTAAGCCTATAAGGTGAGACAGGATTCTTTGCAAGAAATTATATTGCCTAGAATTTAAATTAATCATGTTGGTATGCTTAAAAACAAATAAACAACAAAAATATCTCACAAAAGCCTGGACATTTCTGCAGCTACATAAAACAATCATTTAGTTTAAAATACAGAGGCATACTTCAGGAACTACTGAAGGACTACTTAAAGTGTCTTAGTTTCAAAAGAGGGGCATTGCCTGACACCAAAATCAGTGCAGCCTCACAGCCTTGTGGTTAAAACAATTTCTAGGGAGATATGGATTTCATTTTGTGGAAAGTCTTGAACCCCTTAGCCCCATTCATGTATTCTATGTGAATGCTTTAATCATTCAGGTATTCCACAGAACAGAAGACAGATCACTGCTACCACCTCTTTTTTTAAATATTTTTTTTTAATTTGAACACTTATAAAAGTGTTCAAAACATCCATATTTTTATTGAACTTAATGTGAAGTTGAATGGGTAAATACCTGGACAGAAAAACTCCATTTTTCAGACTAGTGATTAAATTTATGTTCCAAACAGTTACCAGTATTAATCCTAGCAAGATGGCAGTCATTGAAAATAGTGGAATCTTTTGCATTAGAGGAGTTTGACTGATGAAAATACAGTCCCTAACATGGTTCAGCATGGCTTTTGAGAATCACAGTCTTGAATTTAGAAGCTTGAACCATCTACAGATCCACTTTTGGCACTACAATATTTTTGTGGATCTTGGCCTGAAACCCTCTGAGCCTTGGTTTGAACTAGAATAATACTGTGGGAAACAGTATATATCTGCTATGGGAAAGCTTCTACTGCCTTTGACCTCCAAGGTACCTGCAGCCGGGCATGCCAGGAGCTATTGGTGCAAGTAGTACTGTTCCAGCTACCGTGAGGACTGCCTCCTCACTAAAACTAATGGTTGAAAGATGCAGAGCAAAAGGCTAGTATAGACACATCTCTGATTGTTTAGGTTGATTATTTGTTCTCAGAGCAATAGAAGGAAGCTATGCAATGAATTTGTGCAATAAATTAAGTGTTAAGTAAAGTGTTTTCCCCATTACCAATACTTTTGCAAAGTTTGCTGTTTTCTCCAGTTCTCATTCCCTTTTGAGTTTGCTACTGTGTTAATTCTGCCTGATTAGTCATAGACCTAAGTGAATCAGCATAAAATAGTTCATGTGTGTCTTAGCTTCATTGGACTACATTAAGTCATGCAATATTTTATTTGTCTTGGTTCCTAGATTCCTAGTGTATGAATTTGAATTTGCACATAGTTACTCTCTCAATTTTTGGACAACTTTGCTGGTTGTTAAGACATCCTGCCTTGAACTTTATCTGCTCCAGATGCCAGATGCCAGATGTGGTCAGTAAGTTTGAGCCAGAGCCCAGAAACTGTAAAAAAAAAAAAAAAAAAAAAAAAAAAAAAAAAAAAAAAAAAAAAAAAAAAAAAACCAAAAAAAAAAACAGGCAAAAGAGATATGGAAAAAGAACTTACAGTGGTGCCAAAATCCACCCTCACTTTTCATGCATATAAGGTACACTGAAAACTTTGAGCAAACAAATGCTCCATCTATATGCTTAACACTGTGAAAAAAATGACCTTGGAAAAGTTACAAAAAGGAAACCAGAAAGCTTCAGCCTAGCAGTACACTTTGTACTTACTAGACACCTAAGATTCAACATATATAGGTTTACTTGTGTCTTATTCCTGGGAAGCCCCTATGTAACTGACCTGAAGAGAACATATTTCTACCTTAGAGAAGATACACATGAATTAAATAAACAATTGTATCTATGTGTAAAAGCAAAAAGTCCAAAATGAAATATATAAATAAATATATTCTGGAATATATTGCTAATAACAGGCATGATAATAAGAGTAATGGTACTCTTCTTCTTCTTCTTTATGAAGAATACTCATTTTTTACAGAATTCAGGTAAGTCAATCAGCTTTACAGAGGAACTGAAAATTTTTAAGTGTATTTTTAACATTTTGTTACCTCTATTTTTGAAAATAACACACTTATTAAAGTCTATTCAACCCAATGCTTTTCTTTCCCTTCATTTCCTATGAAATACTGGTCTTCTGTTGTTTAAAGCCATATTATAAACTCTATGGTTAAATTGTCCTTAGGCTGTGGAATCTGATCATACCAGCTTCTCATAAGAGCCACTAAATACCTGCAGCTTGCCTGAAATTTATTTAGAATCATGCATTATTTAGAATAATGGGCTAATTTATCTTTCAAATAGAAATTATTGAAATGGAGAACCAGCCTATTTCCTAGATATAGAAAGGTATGCAAGATACACACACAAATATAGTTTGATTATTGAATGCATATTGATAGAGAGAGGACAGAATGAAATATACCTATATAAGGTTAAAAAATCAAACAAATATTCTTTGAAAGTAGTGCTTTATCTGGAATAAATATTCTGAAAAAAAATGTGTGGAACACAAAAACATGATAGTACTCATTCTGAACAAAGATCCACATGTTCTAAAATCCTGTCATTGACAGTCACCAGAACATATGAGAACATACATACATATATATATATATATATATATATGTGTGTGTTGCAAGTCTCCCACATTTTACTATCTCACCTTCAGTGATGGTAATTTTGTATCTAAGGGCACAGGAGCATGCAATTCCCAAAAGTTGGAAGTCAAGCAAGAGAGGTGGAAGGCCCGCTTGGCTGAACAGGAATCTTCTTTGGAAATAAGGCAAAAAAGGAAGGCATATGCACAGTGGAAGCAACGTCAGGTGACGCAGGAAGAATAGAGGGATGCTGCTTGCCACGGTAGGGAGAAAATTCATGTGGCCAAAGCTCAGCTGGAGTTGAAGCTTGCCAGAAATGGGGGACAATAAAAGGAGTTTTTTCAAATCATTAAAGGTAATAAGCAGTGTAGAAATAACATTGACCCATTACAGGATGAGGATGGTCACATCCCAAACAGGGAAGTGGTCACAGCACCAGCTTGACAGCTCAAGAAGCATTTGGACAATACACTTGGGCACATGGTGTGACTCTTGGGAAGGGTGCTGGGCAGGACTGTGAGTTGAATTCCATGATCCTTGTGGGTCCCTACCAACTCAACTTATTCTGTGATTCTGTAAATTTTGTGAATAATTTTTTAACTCATTTTAAATTATATGACACCCCATGGCAATGGATTTCGCAGTCTAACCACACTGCATGCTGTAATGATTCTGCCATCACTAGTGTGTGTCTTTTAAACAGCCAAATATTACTTTTTAATTATACACTGATGTTGAGAAGCCAAATGAACAGACACCCAAAGCATAAGGCTTGTTCACAGGCCCTATGCAGATTTTAACATTCTTACTCACAAGCTCTAAGCAGCTCAGCAAAGTTTCCCATTTAGATCACACACCTTATTCTCTCAACAAACTGTATCAAAAGCTTACATATAGAATGCCTCAGCTGAGTTATTTGAGTCAACTAGCTGGGACCAGGTGCCTGATAGCTTGGAATTTTTCTCTTACTTGGAGGTGGTTGAATAATGGTCATTAACTGTAGATTAATACATGAGAGATTAGATAGATAGATAGATAGATGATAGATAGATTGATAGATAGATAGATAGACAGATAGATAGATGGTAGACAGATAGATAGCCAGCCAGATAGATAAATATACGTAACAAGGCCAATTTGCACTGTAAGCCTGAGAAAATGTTCTGTTGATGTGGACTTTTTTAACTTCAGTGTTGGATTGTGAATATCTTCAGATCACCAGAGCACTTTAATTAAAATCAGTTGTAGACTTCTGCTGCAATGTTTCTGCTGTAAATCTGCCTTACAGATTTTGTTGTGTCAGCTGCTTAGAAATGGATTACATAATTTTTTACACTCAGGCTGGGATTCTCAAACCAACACAAAACTTTCCTCCAAAATTGGGAGGATTTTGTCGTCTCCTGGTATATCTAATAAATTTTTGTACAGCATGCACTTGAGTAACTTTTGGGAGCTTCATGATCCAAGCAAAAAAAAAGGGCAATAATTGAGAGACAATAAAAATTATGGGGGTCTTGAACAGCTGGGACTCATGGGAATGCAATCTAGGAGTATTATCCTTATTTGTTTTCCAGGAAGACAATCTGTCTAAATATGTTTGTATAATAAGCCTTAAAAACCCCTAACTAGAGTGGCTGAGACTTTGAAGTTCAATGTTATGGAAATTCTCACATTTCACAACTATCTTTATTGCTACAAAGGAATTCATAGTCAGGAAATTACTCATGGAATATGAAATCAGAAATTTTTGGGGAAAAAGAACTGCTAAAAACTGAAACACATCAAAAATACTATATAAAACAGAAACTGCATTATGGCATAACAAAACTAATAAAATATAAAAGCCCAAATCTACAATAACTAAAGAAATTAAGAATAAATTTAATTTTGTCAAAAGAAATATTATCATTTCTTATGAAACAAGAACAGTCTCATTCTAATGATTTTTATTTGAAACTTGTTAAAATAAATATGGTTCTATAAAAGATTGTGCTTTCTTAATACTGAAACACTGAACAACCCCACTTAGAGAGAACAGGGACTTGAAATATGATGTGGTATAGGGAGCTAGAAAGTTGGAATGATCCAAATGGTTCACTTCACATTAGCAACAATACTTAGGTTTTTATTAGGGTTCATTCTGGTTTTACACGGTACACAGATTTTTGGCAGACTATGCTCATTTTCATGTTCATTCCTATGTTTAGTTTCACATCTTTACTTTGGATTTATAACTTTTCAGTTGTCAGGATTCTTTTTTTCTTTTGAAAAAGTTAAGTAATTCTTAGCATCTGAAACACTATATTGTTACCCAGTAATGTCACAGGACATGAAATAATTCAAATAGGAGCAATATTTCTCTCCTAATTGAAAAAGTCATTTCAGAAAATTGAAAATGTTCTTTAATAGTATAATGCAAAAGTATTGACAACCTTCATTTCAAGAAATGAAATTCAGTCATAGGATGAGGAAGGACTAGATCCATAAAAAGATATCAGTCTCTCAGTAGTTATATATGTATTTCAATTCTATAGACCCGTTAACTCCATCAATGGCAGTGTATTATAGATTTTAGAAGAGAAATTAAGTATTCCAATAAATAGTGGGCCTACCTTAACACAAAATTGTTAATGAATGCACTGTACATATTTCTAAATAACTTCAAAGGCAGTAAGTAGGAAATAATAAGAGGAAGGTATTTGTTGTGTCTTTGCCTTTATATTTCACTTTGTACCTAGCCTAATGAAATTTCATGATTACCCTGTATCAAAAGAATACTACAGGCATTTAAACCTAAAGCAGCTTTAATTGATGTAGGAAAATGACACCTCTCAAAAGATAGAAATGTGGATTTGAACCTTCCCTTCTCCCTGACTGGAAAAAGAAAAGAGCCGAAGACCAGACAATTATTTTTCCATGGAATTTTTGTGAAAAGTACGAGTTGCACAACAATGTAATCTGGGGAGAGAGGCCTTGCCATGGTGCTAAACAAACCCCAAATCAGTGTCTGTGCTCACTTCTCACATCACGGCATACAGGACCAGTCATAAGGCTGAGAGGTTTTACAAGACAAAGATTAACACAAAATTTACACTTTACATATTAACAGTCAGTGAGACAGTTTTCCTGTAAAAACAAAAATGTCCTGTGAGTGCTGTGGCTGAGCACTTTTTTGAAAACTACTGAAAATCTTCTGCAGATGTAGCTCTTCCTGACACAGCCCAAGTACATGAGATGTATATCTGAGTGAGTCTCAATTTTCACTTGACTTGTCTTTACCTGCAGTTTTCCAATTTGAAAAAAAATCATTTGATATGAAAATGTCTTGATTTTGACATGGTAGAACTATTAAGATATTTAAGTAGACAAATTCTAATGAGAAAGTGAGACAGCTTCTTGGGTTGTGCTAGCAACCCTGCTTATAGTCGCCCTCATAATTTCTAAGAAAATACTTTATGTTCTCTTTCATGAAGATCTTTAATTGTGAAAATTTAAAATATTTTTTTAAACACGACATTTTAAGAAAATTATTTTTATACTGAAGTAAATTCAGTGTGTGAACAAAATGAAATATTTCCTGTAAGTATTTTTTATTTTCTCTAGTTCAAAGACACATAGGACAATCTTTTCAAACAATTTTTCTATGAATGTGCATATATGAGATGAAATAAGGTTAAACTATCTTTGCTGCCCACTTCTGCCTGATTTACCTCAGGATAGAATTAATCCAATAACTGTTGAATGTTTTTTTTTTAATTCTGTACTATAACTACTAATAGGAAAATATTAAAACAGTGTATTTGTTACTGTTCTGTCAGCAATTGTTTCACCATGATTTCCCTTTACAAATGACACTCTTTAATTTAAAACAATAAACTTCCTATAAGAAAAAGTGACATGGTGTTAACATTTGAGATTTTTGATAAATTTCTTAATTTCATTTAATGTAATAAGTGTACTTTCACCCATCAATTTTTTACTCCCCTTTTCATACCTTTTCTTTGAGTTTTGCTTCACATTTTCTTACCATTTCTAGATGTGAATACATCATTATTCAGACCATTTGTTAATCTATAGCATACTACAAGTTTTCTGTAGCACTTGCACATTGTTTTCTTTACTCCTTCTTTCTTTCAGTAGTAGTAGACATTCCCTAAAATATATAAATATCACAACCACTCTGCAGCACAAAATAATCTGCCCAGCTCAGAACAAAACTCTGTATGTGATAGTTTTTTTCTTAAAACAGGACATCCAGAAACTGATGCACCTAGACAGTGACTACCTGTATAGAAAAAAAAAGGAGGGAGCCAAAACACTAGCTTGAAAGACAACTAGCACCATCAGACCATGAATAAAATTGGAGAGCACAATAAGGAGGATTCATTGGTTTCATGGTTTCCTGCTAATTCCTTATTTTTCAGATTTGGAATGAAGATTTTCTGGGGTTTCTCTCTTTTTTTTTCTTTTTTTTTTTTTTTAGGTTCTTGCTTTTAAAGTTTAAAGCATAATCAAAACAATTGCTCCTTCCTCAACTGGATATTACTCAAAGAAAGCACATTAGTAGTATGCATCAAATAAGATACTCAATAAGACTCCAGAATTTCAACAAATATCAAAATCTATATAACTCTGTGGTTATAATCTTTTAAAGAAATAGACAAGTTGCTTGCACTAGAACAACACAATTCTAAGAAATTCTAGTTGCTGTACTGGGAGGCTGGTGTGATTTTGATTGCTCACCCCAGCTTTTTAGAAGCCCTTTACCATTTGACTGTAAGCCTGCAACATTTTCTTTGCAAACACATAGATATTTGCAGTGTTTGATGGGTTGATAACCAAATTAATAGGGAAGACAGCCAGCCCTGCATAGAGTGTGTTGCCAAACTTGCAAGAGGCATGGGAGGGGTTCACATACTTTTGTTTTGGTTTTGCTGCCAGCTGCCATACTGCTGTGGTGTTTAAAGACAGTGCCAAATACAGGGTTTTAAAGGTTCTCCTGTAATTATATCAGATAGAGAAAGGGCAGGGCATGCTTTAACACTGAATCCTTCCTTATTCATTAAGAGCCTGTCTCAATCCTTGAGAAGTTTAACACCCTGCAGAACTGCCTTCCTAGCAAGGCCTCATGCTCTTGTTCTCATTCTTCCAGCAGACAATATGTTTTTTAAATGTATTATTGATTTTCAGGCACGGGATTAACCCCAAATTCCCTTATCTAGTTACTTTTTAAAAGTGGTTATAATAATAATGCTTTTAATAATAATGTTTGAACACTGTGTTACCTTAATTGCCTTAAGCTTTTTTTGTTTTCTTTAACAGAATTAAGTATCTAAGGGGAAACATGGGCAGCTAAGCGTTCCCCCATTATCTGACCTATATGCAGGACAATGGATTGAAATGTTTGCCACTGTGATGCCTGAGATACAGACTGAATTAATGCTGAGCATGGCAGAAGGAATTTGATCAAGGAAAGACATGCTGGAGAGCTAGAAACCCTCTCTGAATAGGTACTCAGGAGATTATTTCTAAATCTTTTGTCCTTCATTTCCTAGGAAGCTACTTTCTTCACCTCTTCTCTAGATATTTGTCTCTACATTATTTTCCTTTCTTCAAATCTTTTCTTTCAGAAGTAGTAGATGCTTCCAAAATGACAGGAAGCTCTCTCTCTCATCATTCTTTCTCTAATGTCAGTTCAAGGCAATCTAAAACCAGTCATTGTCTCTCTTTCGTCTCATTTACTGTAACATCTTCCCACATGCTCTGACAAATCTTTTCACAAAAACTGTATACTTTTTAGCTATTCTTAAGAATCGGGAAATTGCACTGTACAAGTTTCTCTTTCTCTTTTTTATCATCCTCAGTGACTTCCCTCTTCTATGTTATAAAGAAAATTGATCTAGTCTTTACTGTATGATCCTCCTCAAGCTAATAAACAAAGATTTTTTTATTCTCCTCAACTGCCATTTCTATTATGACAATACAACTGACCTCAATTGCTTGTATTTCCAAAAACACCACATTATGCTCTCCTATCCTGCCTGCTATTTTTGAAAAGACAAATGACTGGACTGTTTGTTTCAGCGTCTTGCTCCAAATCTCATAATGAAACTCATGACATCCTGAACATATATTATGAGCACTATGAAAATAGATTTTTGACAACTATTTTCTTGTACTCTATTTTGATGTACACTGTTTTCTCTGATTTGTCCCAAGTACTTTTTTTTGTGCATGTCCTGCTGCTGTCCTCGATGAGCAAAGCAATCTAGGCACTCAACTACCATGAGCTGATAAGATGTCCTCTGAATACTCATTTTGGCAAATCTCTGAGCCTGTTATTCATTCATTTTCTTGTCCTCTGGGTTAGTTAGTTAGATATTTCTGGCAGCCAGTCTATGTCTAGAATTCTTTTGTATACACAGCTTGGTGTAATATCCGAAATGTAGTTATTGAAGCCTTTCAACTTAATACATGCAGAGATATAACACAGAAATGGCATTATGAATAGGCCCCTTGGATGTGGAAAACTGTTTCATACTTGTGGAACACTTAAGTTTCTTGTTAAGGAGAAAACACATACCACATTAAGCATGTGGCCTGAAGTCTGTCTTTTAATTACCCCATGCAAAGCTGGACATTTGTGGCATTCCTCTAGTTTTGTTTTCCACCCACTCTTCTTAATAGAAGTTGGGGAAATGCACTCAGCTGTGTACCAATGCACACAGGCTGCTCAGCTGTGCTGGTATGCCCTGCTGCATGCATTGCCTGATACCATTCTCAGGTGTGACACCACTTAGCTTTCACAGCTAATTGAATAACACTTGGCAGAGAATGAAGAGATGGTAACAAAAAAATGAATGAGCAGTGTGTCATATTTCTGAGAGGTCATATTTCTGTCTTCTTTGCAAAAACAAATTAAAACTACCTGGAGTTCCTTCACACTTTGATGTCACTGTGGTCTGGGAGGAGCAGTGCAGCGTAAGCCATGGACTTAGCAAATGGGGGGAAGTGGAAGAGGAAGCACAGTCATAAAAGGAAAGCAGAAAAAGAGATGCTGCTAGCCAAGAGGTCTACTAGAAGGCAATAAATGAAATTACATCCTGTACACAAATAATGTCCAAGTGTTAATAAGCATTCAACATTGCACCCTTGTGCAGGAGTTTGCATGGAAGATTTAACCTGAATGGTTTCAGCATCTAAGACATTATTTAGAAGTTCCTTAACTTTGAACAGAAAATGTGTGGAATTACTTGTCTCTCAAAGCACCAAAATCAAATTTTCATGGACTCATTTAATATCTTTTCATGCCTGTGATTTCAGGTAACAGTTGTTTATTAGTTTTTTATAATAGTTGTTGATTATAGTGATGCTTTTGAGTCTAGCTAATGTATTAGATGAAAAATCCTTAGGGCAAGCATTAATGCAAATTTCATTCTGGTGAAAAAAAATTCACAAATATGGTAAGATTTGGTTTGACTCTTGACCATTGAATAATGCACCCTTATTAACTGTCTCACAGTTTCTTAAATCACCATACCAGTATACACAGAATAAGGCACCCAAGGCATATACTCAGTCTTCTGTAAATTGGCCACTTAGGAGGACAGATCATTTACAGTATGCTACTGCCTGTTGTGACAGCTTTTCTGATTTTTCATGTGAAGTTGGTTATTTTTTTTTCTTAAGGTTGGGTTATTTGTAAAGGTAGACCATTGAAAAATCAACAATAGAAGGCCTCATGTTTCTATGAAAGTTTTCTTTAAAACTGAAGGAAAGGTTCAAAAACTGTCAATTTATGAATCAGAGAGGAAAAATATTTCATAACTACTCCCTACCCCACAAGTTTCACCAAGAAGACCGAGATGCTAACTCTGGATTTCTAGTCTACGAGGAGCTTCTTCCAGTGGGCAATATTTTATCTTTTATGCAGTTGGTCAAATTAAAAACTTGTGGTGGTAAAGGACTACGTGGCAACAAATTTCTTAAGAGTACCCATAATGAGTTGGCAACAAATCCAGTGTAGTTTGAAAGAGCAAAGCACACATATCCCTTACAGCCAAATGATCTCTGCTGGCTCTGTCTTTCTATTACTTCCTCCTGCATCTGGAGGATTGTCACATCCTGTTCTAGTTAGGAACACTGTCTCTTATACCAAACATATTTTTCCAAAGTTATGAGTATCAGTGTGGATCCTTTTTTTGCCATCTTGGAAGATGTGTCATTTAGCTTCTTGAATGCAATAATGGCAAGAGTCGGTTCAGCCAACAAAAACAGGTTAGAAACCCTGGGTTAGTTGGTCAGAATACTACTAAATAACTTCGACCTATACCCAAGATTGTATTCAACCAAGCTGATCTTTAGACAGAGGCTTATGAGCTTTGTTTTATGGAAACAGTATGTGCACTCAGATCTTAAAGCATTCCAGCATCTCTGAAGAGTCCAGATTGTTCTTAACATTCATGCCAAATTATCAACAATTTAGAAAACTGTTGCCAAAGGTCATTCCAACTACAGCTGTTTGGAATACAGAGGGGTTTATTGATCTTTTCCTTTGCATAGCTCCTTAAAAAGATATTACATTGTGGAAATAAAGATCATGACAGATGTTGATCATTGCCATAGGAGAGGGAAAGAGGGGGAAGGAGGGTATCAGGGTTAAATTAAGGGTGAAAGACTCCATCGCAGTGCTATTGTTAGGTCCCTATGTGGTAATGCTGTTCTCATGATGTGACTTTAGCCTAGCACTGTACTTGTGTCCCAACAAATTAGGGAAGCTGGCTCAGCTGGTTGGGACAGAGCTCATTGGGCATGGCACTTTAGGTGGCATAAATTGCACAGCTCCAAAGCAAACTGGAGTCCTCCCAGAAACACAGGTATCATATCCTAACAAATAGCTAATCCCAGAGGCCACCTTTGGCTGCTCTTACACAGAGTATGGTGAATCATGATCTTTAGGAAAATTTAATGGCTGTGGTCCAATTTAGCAGCTGGATTATATTAGTTCACATTTTTAAGGACAAAGGTTATAATAACGAGATCTTGTGTTACCCAATTTAGTCAATTAGGTAACATAGTTACCTTAATGGTTCTGTAACAGTTTGCTGGGTGTTAGGAGCGATGTCATTTCTTTCTTCTAGGTAATACAAAAGAAGGGAATTCCATGGATAAAGGCAGACTAGTAGAAAATAGAAAACAGGTAAGAGAGAGAGCAAAATAGGTACACTGTTACCGAGAAACCAGGAGAAATTACAAGGCATTAATGATAGAGATGCAGTCTGAGTCAGAGTACTTTAAGGCCTTGAAAGCACAAGTAAAAAGTTTAAACCTGACACACCAAGCAAAAGAAAACAGAACATAAAAGACAAGCATGTGTGTGCCAATACACACACACGCTTGCATGATGTACATGTTTAGAGAGCTTAGAACTGAAATGATGGATTTTTCCTGCCTACCCAACACTCCACAACATTGCATTTTCTATGGGATAACTTTCATGAATCTCATAACAAGTTAATGAACGAAAGCATTTATTTCAGCTTTTAGATCATTAAAGGCGCTCTTATTTCAACTGCATGGTCACAATACATTTGTATAGAGAAATTTTAGTTGCATGCAGTTCACATTAACATGGCAAACAGAATCTGGCTTGTAAACTGTAAAAGCAGTTATACGTTTTAAGGTATAAGCTACTTTAACCACAGACCTGAAAATTTCTCGAAAGCACTTACCTTGATACGTCTAACATCTGTAACATTAAATGGTTGCTTTTTTATGCAAATAGATTCTGCTCACTACCAGAATGAGAGGGAGGAGGCTGGTGGGTTGTTTTGAATTGAGAATAAGTGCCCTATGTTTGTTTTTTCGTAGCTGTCCTCCCCCTGCTCCTCATGCAACTTGGGCCAACCAAAACTCACACAGCCTCGGGAGCTGCCAACAGCCCTTATCAGAGCTTGGAGCGGCTTCTCACGCGATTTACACATACAAACACACACACA
>VXAC01004913.1:164596-282013 GCA_013399225.1 Rhipidura dahli
ACACACACACACACACACACACACACACACATCCCCCTCTCCACCGAGCGGAGCTGTAGCCGCCCTGGGACCCTTTCTCCGGGGGACGCCGCGAGCTTGTCCCCTCCGGAAAGCCTGGGAAGGGTGGGAAGAGGGGATGAAGCTGGTCTTCTCTCTGGGTCTTGCTCTCCAGGGTTCATCCAGGCACTCGGGAGGATGATTTAATGACCTGCTCCGCCCCTGCTCCCCCCGCCCAGGCAGCTCTGGGAGGCTCTCGGTCACACGAGTGGGGGGAATGAGCCGCAGCCGCGGCGGTAGCAGCAGCAGCAGTAGTAGGAGGAGGAGGAGGGGGGAAGGAGGGAGGGCAGGAGGGAGGGTACGAAGGAGGGAGAAAGGAAGCCGGGCAGGTGACACGGCGCTGGGTTGCTGTGGCTCGGCGGGCGCGGAGCGGGCGGCCATGCACGTCAATGGGAAGGTGGCTCTGGTCACCGGCGGGGCGCAGGGCATCGGCCGCGCTTTCGTGCAGGCGCTGCTGGGCAAGGGCGCCAAGGTAAGCCCCGGGAAGCGCGTCCCCCGTTTCCCTCCCCTCTGCCTCCAGCCGGCACCCGCGGGCGGGGGGTGGTGGCAGCCCCTAGGGCTCGGGTCGGAGGGGGGACCTGTCCGTCTGTCCATCCGCCCGCCCGCCACGCATTTTCCTCCCGTCCCGCTTAGGTAGCCCTGCTGGACCGCAACTCCGAGGCCGGAGAGGAGAGCAAGGCTGCTCTGGACGAGCAGTTTGAAGCGCAGAGGACGCTTTTCATCCAGTGCGATGTGACGGATCAGGAGCAGCTGAAAGGTAGGAGGAAACGCTCAGCGCTGCGCTCCGGCGCACGGCGCAGCGAGCGGAGCGCGCCCGGCTGCAGCACCGGTGAGCGCTCAGCGCGGCGTCCTGGAGGACACAGCCTGCTCCCGATCGCTGCTGGCGTTGACCCAAAAACGATTTGTTCCTGAACCTGCAGATGTGAAATATTACTACTACCACAATTTCTCTTTGTTCCTTGGCACATCGGAAAGAAAAGCCAAGGTAGTAATTTCCATTGAGTGTTGTGTGTGATATTTTTGCATAAAAGCCTCTGTAGAAGATAATTGCTATTTTATGAGTAATATATATAAACTTTAAAGCTCAGACTTGCTTTTTATGAGGTTTCAGTACAGATTCCAAGCTGCATTCCCTCGTCACAGGAGTAATAAATTCTGTGCTGGGTTGCAGTGCTCTTTCCATACAGCACGCTTAACTTTCATTGTGTGCTGTCATAGCTGAAAGCAGAACTGGCAAAAAGTGGCACGCTACTTTATCACAGGGTTAACTATAGGGTGATAACACTTCACACACATTTTGCAGAAGCATGGAATGAAAGCAGCTTCCCTCACGAATGATTGCATTTCTGTTTTCACTTAGTGGGTAAACAGTCTTCCCTACTGAGTTCTTAGTTCCTGTAACATTGATGTACCTTCACAATATTTCATAACAGACACATCACTTCATCAAAGTTTCGTAAATGAATGATACATTCATAAGTAGTGACTCAGATTCAGATTTTGACGTCTCTTTTGTCAGTGCCCTTTCCCCAGAGTCATTTCTGCTAGGCTCAATGTGAACAGTTTTGTTCTGTTTTCATTCACTATGCTTGACTTTTCACTTTCTCAGGGTTCATTGAGCATATCCATTCCTCTTTTAGAAGACACTGCTGCTATTCCAGAATCCAACAGTATTGTCCACTGTTCCAAAATAGCAAGATTATTCCTAATTCTTTAGGTTTTACACTGTTGGTTTGTAAGAGAGATGCTAGACTTTAAATCTGGGATCTGCTCTAATCAGCAAAATTTTTATCAGCTAGGTTGATTATTGACTTTTTCTCCAAGTGGGAGGAGTAAAGAGCAATAAAAAGCATCCTAGGGGTAGGAATAACATGTGCTGCTGCATGGGTGTTACCCCTGCGTGCCTTCTCTCCCACAACTCCTCCTCTCTTTAGTGCCAGGCGAATTCAGGACCAACAGGGTGTGAACCGGGAAGTTGGAGTGAGTAGGACAGGTCAGAGAGGGAGTTTTTGGAACCAAGTTCCTCGGAAAACAGCACTCACAGTAGAATTGGAAGTGATTCTCACAAAGAGAAATTGCAAGAACAGGAGGCTGCTGCTTCTTATGCCTCTCCAATCATTGCATTAATCCTGCTGCAGGTTTCTTACCATAAATTTGCAATCATGTCTCTCAATCCTTTGGGGATTCTGATCTGGTTTTGGTGCTGTTTGTTTGCTATTAAATGCTTTATTTTCATCTTTTTTCCACTCGCAATTGTAAGCTACTACTTAACAAATTTAGGTTAATTTCACATTTAGTGTTTAAAGGTCTTATCGGGTGAAACAAGTCCCATACTTCACATTAAAGGTCATGTGCATGAATGAAGTTCCTCTCTTTTTTAACTTTTGTCCTTACACTAGGAAGCAAGTCCCTATACTAGAAATAGTATTTGTAAGTTCATGAGGCTTATGGGTAAGAAATCATCTGTTTAATCTATTTTCATGTCATGTCTGTACTTTTTTCTCTGGTGGTTCTTTCACATAACCCCCAACAAAAATCTCCTATCTAACACCACTTCTGAAAAATCACCATACATTTGCTTTTGCCTTCCAAGGCATTTAGGAAGCTCACATGTAACTGGTGTTTGTGCTTACTTTACATTGTTTTTCTTACCCTTCCTTTAAAATGAATCCTCCTCTTAATATTTCCTTCCCCACTCAATATTTCATACCATCATCTGCTTTTAATTTTTTATGGTTCCATAAGCACTAACTAGTGTGCAATGAATCACAAAATTATTCTACATTTGAAAAGGGAAGAATAGATCAGCGTATACTGACATGTAGGTGACAACTTCACTAAGAATTTACAATGATATACTTCTTTTTGTGGATAAGTAATAGATAGGATTACTGTAGGCAGATAAACTTTTACCTGAAATATTCTAAACACAGATATGCAAAAGCATTTGTTCTTAATACATTAAATAGAAAACTAAATTAGTCAAGACCGTGTCAATTTAATTTAATAAATCATTGGCAAAATTACTATTATCCATGGTGTTTTTTAAGATTCTATTAGGAATTAGGTTGACGGAAGATGTATTTAGAGAAGTCTTAAAGGGAATCAGCCAGTTTCCAAAATTTGGAAGCTAAGTGAGGACCCAAACTGTATTTATTTTTCTCAATGGAAATAAGTTAAATACTCACTTCTGCTTCTAATAAAGCCAAAGGTATTCATTTACCCTTGCTGATGCAGAATTGGAAAGATAAGCGACCGAGGAGTAGAGAAACTGGAGAATGAACTGGTAACAAATATAAGAAAAGCGAAAAAGGTAAACAGACCAAACCAGAGGATTTAGTAATATTACAATATTCTAGAATGGAATAAGAATATTAGAAAAATATACAATACAATGTACAATAAAGGCAGTTGAACAAATAAAACCTGTCCCATCAGCTGCCTTGTTTTGATGATGATAATGGCTATGAGGGATGTGAAGCATTGAGGCAAAGAAAAGGCTGGTGTGAGAAAAGCTGTGTAAACCCCTGCAACCGCTGAAGAAAAAGGTAGATGTCTGAAAGCTGATGCTGTGCACCTGATTGACATGAATAGCCAAGCACTAAAGATCAGAGAAGGAAGATGCTCCTGGGATCACCTTTCAGTGAAATGATTTCATTAAGGCCTGTCTAGCATAATTTCAGTATACCTGAAATACTGTAGATTTTGAGTCAGACACCAAACAACGGGGGGTGGTGTCTTGGTTCACATAATAGTAAATATTTAGTGACAATGAACAGTATTTGGAGGGGAAAATAGGCAAGCTATACATATACATGTCACATAATGTCCTCAGTCCTGGAACATCTTTGTCTGAAATGAACATCTGGAAGTCATCTCATCCAACTATCTTGTCAAAGCAGAGCCAGGCTTGATGAGTTTGCTCCTCATTATGACATCATCATGTTTTTCCGTACACATCTTTTATTCAGTTCTAACACTGTCACCTGGGAGAACACAATGTCATTGTGGAAGTTTCCCACTTCTTATTTTGAAATTCTTTGGAAGACAGCTCACTATTTTTACCCTCAGAAAAAAAAAGGCTTTGAATTTGAGAAACACATTATTAATGTTACCTGACAAGTAGGATACATAACAACTTATCCATAAATAAATACATCTAAACAAGAATTGTGATTAATCATTTGTAGTTGAAATATTAATTATTTGTAGTTGAAATATTCATATCAGTTATTCATCAAATAAAAATTGCATTCTTAGGTTAAATTTGGACTGCATGAAGAAAATTGTTCTGAACATATGAAGCTTTATTTTTCATTCAAAATACGTGCTGTCAAATCTTGACTTCACTATCTATATCAAACTGTTACAAATCAAGCTATAAATGCTTAATTTATATAATTGGGGTGCCAAACACCCTATCTAATACAAAACATATAGATGCTTAGAACTTTCATTGGCTCCTGTTATCAGACATTATAAAAGTGAATAAAATGGCAACCATGGTACCTTAATCCTTACAGTCTCCCTGAATACATGTAATGTTCGTGCATGTTAGATAAAGAATTTAAATGCATGTTGCTCACTAATGGTTAAGAAAGTAATAATTACATTTTGGTAGACTAATGGACCATTAATTTTTATGTATGCATCATACTTTATATCTTACTTCACAAAGTTCTAAGAAATGTCACTCTTGGATCTTACTATAGGTGCTTTCAAAAAAGTAATTGAACATTTTGGAAGGCTGGATATTGTGGTTAATAATGCTGGAGTGAACAATGAGAAGGACTGGGAAAGCACTATACAAACTAACTTGGTAAGCATTATCTCCTTTCACACATCTATATTTCAGTATTTAATGTTGGAATACAGTTAGCAGCCTGTGGCTCGTACAGATTGTGCCAGATGACAGAACATTGGTTATTGGATTGGTAACTTCAGCTATTGAAACAATCACCACATAATTGAGTGTGTGGGGGGTCCCTAAAGCTGTCTGTCCAAGACATCCAGCTCTGTGTAGGGGTTAACTGCAGCTGTCAACCACCAGACAACATTCTCTTTCTAGAAAATCCAGTGAAATCCCAAATAGGTGTAAGAACTGACTGCCCAAGGCAGCAGGGCTGCATCTACAGTAGGCCAGTCTGTTTATATGAATGTTTTAAACATTTTAGTTGCTTGTGAGGCTCAGCTGGCCTGCATTAGAGAATAAGTTGCCATTTGTTGTTACTACAAGAAAACTCATTCAACCAAGAAATCCACACATTATTCACCAACCATGCCAGCATGAAACCTTAGTTTTTAATACAGGCCACTTCACCATCATCACTGGTAGGAGCACCCTACTTAAGGGCACTTACTTGCTAAAATCCTGTACATTCAACAAGCCTGAAATATTAATTTTCAAACACACTATTAACACTTCTTTAATATTATCAGGTATCTCATAAGATCAAACAACAATATCTGTTTCTCAGCTGAAATTTTTTAGTTTAGAGTACACCTCTAGGACACCTAAGCTACAAGGAATGGCCTTTGTAGCATTAATAAAATTTCTAGCTTAATAAAATTCAGCTTGTAGTCTGCCACCTGTGAAGTCCTAATTCAATGGTAATTCAACAAGTCACCCCATGATCATACTTATTGCAAAGACAGTCAAAAAAGAAAGCTCTGAAGAGTAAAATGTGCAGTTTTCTCATTTGAAATTTGTTGTGCAACAAGAAAGCTCAGAATATTAAAATTAGGTGTGTTTTTTTTCAAAAATTGTAATGACAAAGGTACCCATCTTTGAATCCTAATGCCTCCAAAAAAAAAAGAAAACCAAACAAAATAACTCCAGGACAAGTAACACAAGCAACAACCTGTATATGAGACAAAAAAATTAATGAGAAAATAGGCATTTGGAAAAAGAAATTTTAAATTCATAATGCCTTTTTCTTGATTTTTTTGTATCTATCAATACTTTACATGTTCTTCAAGATTTAACTACATATATGTCTTCCTCTTTATTTCATTTCTGAAATGTTCTGAAAAATTAAACACCAGGAAACCTCACATTGTGAAGCAGCAGTATTTTGTCATCCTCAGTGATACACGGCATCAGTATCTACTAGAAGAGATCCCTTGGATTTGGAAGAAGGCTGTGTTCTAGATTACTTATTTCTCTTTACTTTTGTGCCTGATTTTAACACATATAAGTGTTATATGTGTTTATTTATGTGTTATATTTTATTATAACATGTTTATTTATGTGTTTATTTATGTGTTATATTTTAACACATATAAGTGTTATATGCTTATATAAGCATATAAGTTACTGTAGGCAGCCATGCACCTGTCAGATTTTCAAGCACAGATAGGTGGAAAAACTGAAGTCCATGTGAGCAATATGTTTAAATGTGATTTGTAGAGTCAAGGTAACTAACTAAGAGTGATGTCCTAATAATTTTCCAATGCCAAGAGCTTCAAACAGAAGATGCTGAGAACTTCCTTTTACTGTGTTGTAGACGACACCGGCTTGGGCAGGGGGGTTGATCTGCTGAAGGGTGAGAAGGCTCTGTAAAGGCTCTGTAGGTGGGAACAGGCTGGATTGATGGAGGGAGGTGAATTGTCTGAGCTGCAATAAGGTGGAGTGCTGAGTCCTGCACTTTGGTTACAGCCCTATGCAGAGCTACAGGCTTGGGGCAGAGTGACTGTAAATATGCCCATTAGAAAAGGACCTGGGGGTGCTGGTCAACAGCAGCTGAACAGGAACCAGCTGTGCCCAGGTGGTCAAGAAGGCAATGGCATCCTGGCCTATGCCAGCAACAGTGTGGGCAGCAGGACCAGGGCAGGAATTATCCTCCTGTTCTCAGCACTGGTGAGGTTGCACCTGGAAGCCCATGTTCAGTCTGGGCTCCTCACTACCAGAAAGACATTGGGATGCTGGAGTGTGCCTAGAAGAGGGCAACAAAGCCAGTGAAGGGGCTTATGAGGAGCAGCTGAGGGGAACTGGGGATATTTAGCCTGGAGAAAAAGAGGCTCAGAAGTGTTTTGTCATTTTCTACAATCACCTGCAAGGAGGCTGTAATGAGGTGGGGGTCAGACTCCCAGTTAACAAGTGATAGGACAAGAGAAAATGGTCAGAAATTGTGTTGGGGGAGGTTTAGATTGGATCTTAGAGAATGTTTTTTCACCAAAAGGGTTGTCAAGCATTGGAACAGGCTGCCCAGGAAAGTGGCTGAGTCACCATCCCTGGAGGTATTTAAAAGGCCTATAGATGTGGTGCTCAGGGTCATGGTTTAGTGGCAGACTTGGCAGTGCTGAGTTAACAGCTGGATTTGATGATTTTAAAGATCCAATCAAAACAATTCCATGATTCTATTTTTTTTTTTGTAGTTTTTACAAGTAATTGAGCAGAAGCAGACTGTAAGTGGTCTCAATGAGCAGAAAATCTGAAATCCAAGTCTTAGAAATCTACATGCTTAACTATCAAGCTACTGACCAATTTTTTTTTTAATGGGAATGTTATATAGTTTATATATTATTGTATTGGTAAGTTCACCATAAGTGTCCTAATGACCTAATACACAGCTGAATGTTGAAAAATTTCATAAATACATGGTGGTGACTGGAAGAATATCTAAAATGATCAAACAGAGTAGAAGTACAGTAATGTGGGTTAAGTCAAAGCCACTCTACGATCCAAATATCTCCACTCACACATTGATTTGATTATTCTTTCCCTGTCTAACACAGTGTCAACTAACCAGCTTATTTCTATAGTTCCACAGAAGCATTTCTATCTGGTTACTGTAATTTCTGTAAAACAAGAGATAATACTTTTTGCTTTTTGCTTTTTTAACTATAACAATGGAAAAAAAATAGCTGATGCATGTAATGTCTTCTCTGGGTTGATTCTATAAAGTATTTTTTTTCTTGTAGAAAGGAGAAAAATTTATGTGGAATACATGTTTTTAAAATGTCTCCATTTCCCTCTGTAGAATAGTTTAAGTATTATTTGTATTCCTAAGAACAAAAATAATTGCTGTAGCCCCACAGTGTGATACACATCATGCAGACATTTTTTATTTTAAAAAGGGAAAAAACCCTCTACATGCCAGTTGTTGTCTTAGTGATATCATTTATATATTGATACAACAAATATTCCCTGCCCCAGTTTAAAGTACAAAGTACAAAAGTAGAGCAGTACAGAGCAAGATAAATCAGAACAAACACATCTGGGGTGTGTTCTTTATGGCTAAAACAGTTCACAGAACCGGTTGGTCTTCAGGAATATTTTTAAAGGAGTGTAAGGAAGTTCTGTGATTGCTACTGCTTGAGAAAGCATGAAGAAAAAGGTTCCAAAAGTCAGACTCCATTTGGAAGGAAAATAGAGGGAGTAAACCACAGTTCTTACTTGTATCCATTACAGTTTCCTGAGAGCAAGAAGAGCCAACTTGATAAAGCTGGGGAGGGGGAGTAAGAAGGAGTACTGACTGCTAAAATTATATTTCTATTACAGTGCTTTCCACCATTTTGCTACATCTTGTGCTAAACATCCATCTTTTAATTACTTTGTTAATATTTCTATTTCTCTTTTTAGTTAAGTATTCCAGCAATGCCTGGAAAAACTATTCTTCACTTCAAAACTCCAAATGTCATGGTTGATCGATGTTATCTTGATCAACAGCAGCTTCAATTAGTGATACTTATATAAGGGTATACTCTTGTTATTATGGCACATAAAAAAAAAATGTACTTGGCAACCATACAAGAATTCCATTTTAAAGAGATATTACCAGTGTAGTTTTAGCAGTCTGTCACACACCTGTATTCATGCACAGAATAGCACAAGGGTGTACGACACACACATTCTTATTAAGGGTCCTACCTACAGTCCTCCTGCATGACGGTGTTTATTGCATTCATAAAAACTTTTGCCTAAGGGATCCCAAAATTTTATAATCTGACTTTTTTTCTTTCCTTCAAATCCCTAAAGCAAGAAAAGGGCCCACATCTTTATGAGCCTTGAACATGTATGTTATTTAAACACAACTGGGTGGTCTAAGAAGCTTCAATAATTTTATCTTGTGCAGATGGGGCTTTCTGGTACCACAGTAATTGGAGTGGCCACTATAATTACAGTGTCATTTTTCTTTACAAATGCACTTAGCATATTTTATACTAAAGACAATCCCCCAAATTATATGCAGGTTCTCTTTTTATGTTCATGTCAGAAGTTTCTGAAAACTGTCATAGGTTGCAGTATACAGTTAAATGTAGTGGCACTGCTATTACCTACGCTTACATTTTAAATACTACCTGTATCAAAATTTTAGAAGTATTTTATGTGGTATTTTGACTACCTTTTTATTTTATTATGGCAAAAGTTAATTCTGTATATATATTTAAACTAATTCCACAAATGAAATTATGAAAAAGTTTTAAAGCAAAATCACAACTATATCCTGTTTATTTGATGATTTTGCACATTTTAGCACATTCTGGCAAAACTTTAAATTGCAGGCCAGAATCTGGGCACATCAAAACACCCCAGTCATATGGGATTCAGTTATTTAAGCATTGTCCAGAATTAAGTACAATTCAAATGCACACATAAAGTTTGTTCAGGTGTATGACAGTCTTATTCTTCATTACTAGGCAAAATGTACAAATATGCAAAAATTCCAAGTTTTTACATATTTCATGAGTTTGCACAATTTATTTCCATAAGTGACAGAACTAACAAATTCCCATGAATTTAGAAAAGTCCTTTACTAAAATGAAGTTTACCAACATCATGACTTGTCCCTGCAAAATACTTAGATTGGAACTGCAGAGAAGATAATGCACCACTGTGTATTTATGTGGGACTTCTTTCAATATAGCTTATGGTGAAATACAAGTTCCAGCAACCAGCAAACCTTGCAAAATCAATGTTTGCTTATCAATAAGGACCTGTTTCTCAGAAGGTGAATCAATGGTTCAGCAGAAACCAGAAAGGTAACTAAGCAAACATCAGAAGTGGTTAATTGTATTTATTTTTGTGATAAGGACTTCATGATAATCACAAGGCTCTTCCACTGTGCAAGCCTTAAAAGAGAGTGTGCTGCAACCTTCTTCTGGTCCACACACCTTGCTGGCCTTTCTTAGTGTACCAGGAGAAATGACAAGGACTGAACTTTCACCCCAAAGTAAAGTAACCTGGACACATAGCTGGATTCAGCAGCTGGAAACAGCCACCAAGTCCCACAATACAAAGTCAAGCACCATTTCTCAGTGTCACCAACAGAGAAACAAAACAAAACAAACAGTTCTATCTGTAGTAGATAAAATGGCATAGGTGACTGGTTTAATGACAACCAGTGGCTACCTCAATGGCTTACTTTCCTGTTCTTCAGCATCATTTGATGTCAG
The DNA here is from genome assembly GCA_013399225.1 of Rhipidura dahli. Lineage (NCBI taxonomy): Eukaryota > Metazoa > Chordata > Aves > Passeriformes > Rhipiduridae > Rhipidura > Rhipidura dahli. The sequence continues at coordinate 175,052 of VXAC01004913.1, forward strand.
AGGACCAAATGTCTAGGGAGAGATGCGACCAAAAAGTGAGATGTGCCATTTACCTTGAAATTAGTGGCACAAAGATCAAACCACTAAGTACATAAAGAAGCCTATAGGTATAATTATTTTTGCTGTTCATATTGTACTAGGAAGGACACAGTGACTTACCTTAATAGCATAGTTAAGTCAATGAGTTTTTTACTGATGGTTTTAATGTATGTTTACAGTAACCATTGTTGAAGTATAATGAAAAGCAAAGGTTTTGAACTAAGAATGTAAGACCAGCTATTTAAAATGGAATACTATTCCTGTGTTCTTCGGGAATGTGGAGGTGTATGGAAGGGGAGGAGGGAAGTAAAGAAAACTGCACCATAAAAATCTGAAACATAGTGTTTCATTCCCACTTTGTAAAAAAGCCATTGACTTGAAGTAAATTATCAAATCCTGCTATATATTCCTTTCTCCTTTTTTCCTCTTCCTCTCTAGACTTCTTGTTTTCCACAGTTTGAGCTGGAAATTCATCCTCAAGAGCCTTCAATTTCATTTCACATAGCAATCAAACTAACCTATACATAGGAATACCATGGGACTTGCACGCTTGCTCCAACTTGTCTACGTCCTACAAAATCTACATTACAAAAAATTAGTCCCACCTTCCTGTCCAACAGCAAAATGATAAAATTTTCCATGGATAACACAAGCAGCACTTAGTTTCAGACTTTTGAAGTTCATCTTACACAGTTCACAAAGTACTTTTAAACGTTTCCTTATAGATAGCCATCAATTTACAACATCGCTCTATGAAAGGCAAATGATCTTGGGTCAAATTCCAGCTCTGTGCTAACCTGCTTTATGAAACCACAAGTCAGTGGCTCTTTCATTTTTGTTCAGTATTTCCCGAACTATATTAGTTCAGGAGCCCACATAAAATGTTAGGACTGATTGCTATTTTGTTTCCTCAGAGGAATTCATATTAACATGTCACCTTGACAGCAACACAGGGCTCATCTTCAGCACTGAAGTTGCTGATCTATTTTCTCAGCATGAAGTATCAGATGCATCAGAAAAGAGCTGGCAAAGGGAAACCTTTTTAAATAGGTGTGAGAAACTATGTTGGTTGGAACAGCTGCCCTGAAACACTAGAAAAAAAGCACCATGTACTAAGTTACTTTCAAAGCAATTGTCACTTAAAAAGGATGATGATTAATGATGTCCTGGGCACCATCACCAAAAACCACTTTTTTTTTTTTTTTTTTTAACAGATAAATCTAAAATGAAACACAAAGTATGAAAACTGGCTTAACAGATATAATGTTGAAATACAGGAACATTATACACATTGGCTGACATTGGTTCCTAAAGATGGAAAAAAATTTATCAGTGCTCTACTGAAGACTCTTGACTCTAATTAGAATCAGAGGTTTCAATACATGATTTGTTTTAGAAAGACAGAATTAAAGCTATGCAGTCAAAGGACACATAGAAATGTGAAGAATCAAAAATTTTTTAGGTTTTATTTCTGGTTTTGACACTGGCTACTAAATTGCCGTGTAAGAAATCATTACAGTACTTACTGATTACTGATATGTTATTTTCAAAAGCAAGTGCAAATATTTTGAGTATTTGCACAATTATGTTGCAATGTTAACCATGCTGTCAGATACCATTTTGGGTTTATTACTGTATGGTACTTCATTCAGCAAGTCTGATCTCCTCTAATTTAAATCTGTAATTTGTGTAAACAAATCCTAGGAGATATTCCCACACTCACCACTATAACTTTATTTGCAAGAATCCTAAATTTTCTGCTGGCAGTTGAAGAGTAAAATTGCCTTCCTTGAGAGCACACTCAGATATCCAGTGCACCTTGATGGCCCATCTTCATTATATGCTGTGACAAAACTCTGTATTTCGGTAAGAAAATAAACAGCAATGTTGCTGAGATTACATGTTTTCAATATCTAAAAGGACAGTAATTTAGATTTTCAGACTTTAATCATACTAGTTTTCCATAGCCAGGATAAAAAAAACCCAAAAAACACAACAACAAAAAAACCAAAAAACCTGGTAAGAGTCAGCTATACCAATTTTTGATTTACCTACATTTAGTTACAAAGTTGACTACTTTGATACTCTTTGTTCTTGACATGTTCATGAAAAACATCCCTTCAGGGAAATTCAGTTGTAAACAAAGGAACTGTAGAAAATTCAACTCTAAAATGCTTTCTTGTACACAGTCTCCCAGCATATTTTCTTGTTAAGCTGAGTCAAACAATTTTTCAATTAGGTAATTTTCAATTTAACTTTCCTGAATTTTTATTTAATACATAATCTGTGAATTATTGTAGGTTAAGAACATGAGACTAAATTATTAGTATTAAAAGCACAATTGGGGAACTGCACAGTCTGAAAAGACATTTAGTTTCTTTCATGTAATTGAAAGGAAATTACAGACAATTTTATCATAGCCTAAAAAGCCAGATCATCATAACCTAAAGCCATAAAAGCTGGATTCAGAAAACACATAAATTTTTGAGGGGATTAGAGAGAGGTGGATGGATTCTTGCAAGAGAATGGGAAATCCATCACACAACACTTTAGATGAAAAGTGCCATCTGCTGAGTGTGCAGACAGATAGGTCCTTCTCACCCTGGGTATGTGGTTCAGAGTTTATCTGCAGAATAATTCTTTATTTTATCACCCCAAACATCATAAATAGCCATTTCACCCAAGATGAGCCACACTCAGTCAGGTTTTTGCAACGATCACACTTAAGGAGTACAAGGCTGTAGCAGGTGTAAGGGGCAATATCCAAGTGCAAATCTGCATTTATCTTGAAGACCACCTCTCACAATACCTTTATGTAAAGGAGAACATGTCTCCAGCCACTTGAAGAAATACTAAGTTAATGGATTCCAAAGAGAGAAAAAGAATAATACAGTAATTTTGATTGGACAGCCAAGCTACCCACTTTTTTCTTCATTTATAATTGTGGTTTGGCCAAGGACTCATCGGGCTATATTGTGTTTGAATTAGAAGGAATAGAAAAGCCTTAAAGGAGCCCCAAGCTGCTTCCTTCTTCCTTCCTGATTTATTTTCTCTAATCACTCTAAGTGGAATTCTCTTTTTCTGCTCAGCAGGCTGAGCCACTGCTCCAGGGCATGACAGGACCTGCACCTGCTCTCCAGAGACAGCATTAACCCCTTTCTTTCTAAAATATCTCCTGCCTATCATACATATATATATTAAAAAACACACCCCACTCTTAAGTCAAAATCTAATTTCAGTTGAGGTGCCAATAAGTTTGTGTTCAGAATAAGTGCACCTTATAGCAACACTACCAGGCATTAACAACCTTGGTTTTAATAAATCAAACTTACGTGTGACAATCAACATTAAACAGCAATAGATTAGCCTTTATAAGGGCTCTGCTACTTTAAGAACATGCAGGAGAAATCTGATTTAGTTTGGCATGTGTCAAGACACTGAAGACAATTCCTTTGAAAGCTTCTGTTAAAGCATTTGATCAACAGTGTCTTTTCTAAAATAATCAAAATATTAAAAAAAAGTAGCCTAAACAAGAATTTCCAGGAAAGAAACAACAAAAAAAATCTATTTATGGAATTTTTTTCTTTTTAGAAAAATTTAAAATATTACTTCAGAATTTTGAAATATTCACATTTTGTGAGGTTTCACACTATTCTAGGAAATAGGTATTTTGAAAATATACTACTAGTGAAAATACCTCATTAAGTGCTGAAACTATAAAAAAATCAGAAAAGTTGACTCATTTTCTAGATTCCAAAGCAAATTTGGTAATGAGGTCTCAGGTTATCTCCCTCAATGGGCAGTCTCATGTTACTTGAAAAATGAACAAGTGATATTAATAAAGCAGGACGTGGACTCTTTCAAATCTGATTCCTGTTTAAACCGAAAAGTATGAAGGATAACTGAGGTTGAATTAGAAGTACTACTTTATATTTTATAACATGCATGTCTAAAAATATCAGTTAATGAAAATGAAAGAGAATACCCATCTCAAGATTATTTCAATTCTGCTGTGGGAATTTGGATAGAGGCAGGAAAACAGAAAACATTCTGATTTTAAAAGCTCTTCTTTTTTTCCCCCCAATTTCTTTAGTCACTATCTGTTAGGTTTTAGGCACATACAGACTTCTCACTGTGATTTTTTTATTTGGGAAATTTCTATCTCCGTTACTCTGCAGACTGTCTCTGGTGAAAAATAGTAAAATAATCATGCACACTTCATCTTTTGAACATCTTAATTTATTTGGGTGAATAAATAGCACTAAACAGTCATAAAGTACAAACAAAGTTCTCTTTTAAAAGCTGAATTAATATTTCCATAAGACTAAAAGCATCTCAATGCAGTTGTCCATTTTAAGTAGAAATTGTAAAGCAAATATGAAATTATTACAGAGACATCTAAAACAATTGGTAAATAATTATGAAACTCATCACTAATGCAGTAATACTGGAACATTTCTCTAAAGTTATTATCTTCCACCAGGAGCCTTGTCTGTTGCCTTTTTCTTACTATTTGTTTCCCTCTCAGGTAAAGTGACTTCCTGGGAGAAACTCTCATGATTCACCCAGGAGGAGGCTGGTAGCCCCATGCTTGGTGTGTCTTTGGATATCTCAGTTTAAAAGTCTGAAGCTCAGTGAGAGGAATCTCTGCAGAGTTTCTGACTGCAGTAGGGTTCAAAAACAGATTTTAAGGAATCAAGGTCTCAGGCAATTTTTTTTCCTCAAAGTTCTTTCTTTAAAAAAAATAAAAGAAAAATATTTGTAAAAATCTCAGCTAATATTATGCTAGCAACATCTTGCATCTCTTAGAATGCCTTTTTCACCTTCTCTGTATTTGCCTGTGTGGTCTAACTTCCATTTGAGAGGAGTAGTAAAACTCCTGTACTTTAGTCAGAAAATAATACACATTTTTAATATCCTGGAACCAGAAATATATCAGAGTACTCAATACTAAAAAGGGTGAATTTCTTTTGACTTGAGCCAAATGCGGTTTAAAGTGTTAATTTTATCTTCAGATACAGTCAGTACATTTTTTATAAGATAGAACAGGATCTCTCTACAAAGATGATGAGATTTAGATCAGTTTGTTTGCCTCTTATATTTTTAGATAAGGTATGTGTTTCATCTATAAATTATTTATTTAGTCTTTATTTCCTTTCCTTCACAGCTTTTATTTCACATTTCAATATTTTAGTTTGTTTATTTATATCTTTTTAAGAGAAATAAGTAAACAGCTATTATTTCTACCTATTGCAATTGTGCTTCTGAAGTTATTGAGTTGCAATACTGTGGAGTGTCTCTGTGCTTAAAATCTTCAAAGTGTAAATAAGATCACTGGTAAAGCAATACAGGTTCTAAGCATGACAATAAAAGCAAGTTTCAGTTTGTAGAAGCGCAATAGATATTTTGAATACCATCAATAATTCATTAAAATATTTTTAATAGTTTCAAATAATCTTTGAACATCTTCAATAATCTTCCTCTCCATACCAGACATCTGTGATCAGAGGAACCTACCTGGGCCTAGAATACATGAGAAAAGGAAATGGAGGTGATGGAGGAGTAATCATTAATATGTCGTCCTTGGCAGGTGAGAAAATTTTCTGCATAAACAATTTCTGCTGGGTTTTCTTCTTAAGTAAATGAATCATACTGATCAATCTTACTTTTTTCTTCTTTTTGCGTCCCTTCCCAGTTTAGAACTATTTTGAACTGGTTTTCATCATAGCAACAGAAGGAATATCAAATGACCACAAATTTCATTTGCTTTTTTAAACAAAATTCAACAGGAAAAAAAGGGTAATTTCCCTAATGTGTCAGTCTTGTATTTAAAATCTTGAGCCTGGCATCAATTCCTCCTTTCAACTCCAGAGGAACACAAATGTAGGAATATCTAAGATTAGAGTATACCTGCTTTATTAACAAAGATTGTCACACACCCTCTCTGTGTTCCAAGTCCTTTCAGATGTGATCTACTTGTACTTGAGAAGTCATAAAATTAACACTCACTGTGAAAAATCATACATATGCTGCCTTACACTTGGATTGTCAGAGGGTTTTTTTTGGTTTTTTTGGTTTGGTTTTTTTTTTTTTTTTTTTGTGTGTCTCTGCAGATTACCAAATTATAGTAATTTCATTCCAGGATATTCCTGTGTTTTAACAATGAAAAGCCAGTTAAGACAGCGCTGGTTATAGTTAACTGATTGTCCATAAGTGTGGATGTTCTGTGCATTTTTAAGTTCTCCTATAAACCTTAGCCCTTGTGATAAAAAGTCCAGTTTGTCCTATTGACATAATTCATATGGATCTTGAGGTTGTGACTTAATGCATGCACATCTGTCAAGTGGGTGAGAGGCCCCTTATCAAAGGACTCCATGGACCTTTAGGTCAGCATTTGTCATACTGCCTAACACACTGCCTACTGACACCAGTAACTTTATCCCTATAGGCTGAAATGGACATTGTATTGGGTCCAAATTAACATGAAGGAAACTGCTGTTGCAGTGCAAGGGTTCATCAACACAAGTAAAAGATTGAACATTTTCACAGAAACACTGATGCCTGTGCAGTGCTTGAGAAATGGTAGAGGTAGCAAGTAGTTTGATGCCTTTTCTAAGTAGTCTCAAATGAACACACAATGATTTTTTTTTAAGACCCAAAAGCTTGGCTCTTTGGTTTGTTAAGAGTTTGTAAGTGTTGTTTTAATTATTTGATTAAAGTTTGCATTTGTTTACTTAATTTTTTAATATTAACATTGGGCCATGGTGATTGTGGGTATCTTGTCAAAACAAAGTTTCTTTGCTTTGTTTGGTTTCACTTGGCTTGTATTTAGCAATTGTTTCCAAGGTCATAAGGAAAACCACACTTTAAAAGCTAACAAATACTAAATTTTTATTGCTTATTAATTTACTACTCTTTGTGCTTTGTGACTGTAATTCTCCTTTCCAGTCTGAAGGTCTAAGTCCTGCAGTATTTTCCATATATGAAAGGCAAACTTCCACTGGCTTGCTTAACATCCCCTTCAAGTGTTTCCTTAGAGCTTGCTTCTGTTGATCATTAAACTTCTGAGTGGTTTTGATCCCCACTGTCCAAGTTCTCTGTAAGATACAGACAGCAAATCTTCCTATGTCTTTCTGAGCAACAAGGAGAGTTGTATGTAGTGCTTACATAACATTCAATAATGCTTCCTTTGCACATTAATGAGCTACCATAACATCACCCTGGGAATTTTGCCAATGTTTTGGACTAGGGACAGAATCAAGCCTAACAGTTTTATATTTCCAAACACCAACAGAACTACTTAAATGATTTCTGTGAAGTGGATGCTTAAAAGTGTTCATTCAGCTAGATTAAAGCCAGAGCATCCACCCCAACTATCCACTACTGACTCTTCCTTTCTTTAGTCTCTCCACACGACAGGACTGAGTAAGAGAAGGAGAGAAATATGTGAGCACATGCAGCAAGCACTCAACTATGTTTCAAAGATGTAAAATTCAATTTTATTTGGTTTGTGCATTCATACCAGGAAGAAGTAATTCTGCTAAACTGAGATAATGAGAAATGTGCTTTATTTAGAACTTGGTTTCATAAAAATAATTCCAATGACTGCAGGTTTTTGCAATGGAATAGACTTAATTTCAAATTCAAGAAACAAAATGTTCTAAAATTTCTTCTGTAGGAAGCTATACATGGTACCTTTAATTGCATTTAATGGAATAATTACAGGCAGCAGAGAAAGCATAAAAAACTAAATTTAACGCAAGAGGCTTTTTAAATTATTAAATTTAACAATTTTTTACCTTGTGGTGGCTGACACCTGCACACTTTTTGCAAATAAAGGCCAAAAGGAATTCAAGTATAGGCATACACTTTTGTTTTGATAGCTTTTGTATTTTTAAGAAGGTATTCTGTGAAACTGAATTTGTGTCTGTCTGTATTCTAGCAGACAAAAAAAAAGTCAAAGTGTTCACAGAGAGCTTAAAAAACGTTAGAAATTTTTTTAGCAGAGTAGCAGGCTACTTTTGTGAGAGGCTGTTCAATATGCAGTGAATCTGGAAACTTTTCTGCTCTACAGCCATATCAGTAGTTTGATTGCACTCAACTTCAACCACTCAGATTCTGCAAGCAGCTGGAAAGCTTCAGCCACAAGAAATACTTAAAGTACCTGTCACAGCAAACAAGCTTTTTTAGGATCAGTTCCTGTATGTATTACAAGAATAGAACTGAGCATACGCTTACATCACTGGGCAAGGCCTCTATCACAGTGACACAAGGGAGCAGAAGTGTCAATGCCTGTACAACTGGGACCTTCAGCATCATGACAGAGCTTCTGATCCCTCCCCTTTGTGAAAAGAAAAATGCTGAGCAGAATCTGCCAGTATGAGGTTAAAAAAACTAAAAGCTATTCCCTTCAGACTTCTGTTCACTATAAAAAAATCCTAGAAAAGCCACAGCTTAGAATTTTTGCTAGGATTTCTGTTTCACCTTTGTTTTGGTACTCAGGAAGGCTGCAGTGATATCATGGGAGTATGCAGACAGAAAATCAGAAAGGCCAAAGTCCAACTTAAAACTAAAATGGCTAATAAATCTTATTCAAAGAGAGGGACTTACACAAATCTCTGAGGGCAACATGTTCAGAGAGTGTAACTGGGGAAAAATGCTTAATTCAGTTTTCCTCAAAGTTCTTTGTTCCAGCAAAGTGGAATGAAAGGAAATACTGGTTTCAGCAAAGCTTACTGATATGATTCAAAATTGTTGATGGAATTCTCTACATCCAGTACTAACTTCTCAAGATGTGGTTATTGAAACTATTGACCATGAATAATATGGAGTTGTAGTGAGATGCCTGGCACCATGTCTTCAGTGGTAGAGTGAGCTTGACACTCTAACAAGGAGAGCAGAGTAAAAGAGGAAGAGCCATCTCTATCAGCCTGCCAGGAACTGAGGAAAATAAAACAGAGCAGTTAACACTGGAGCACAGGATTATTGTTGGTGTGCTTGAACTGGTTTTGGTAAACCAAAGAGCATCTTGAGTCATCACAAAGTCATTTGCAATTCACCATGCAGCAACATCCACAGAGAGAAAACTCTAGCCATAGCTGCTCCCCCACCCCCTTTCTAAGAGAGGTAAAAACCCAAATGTATCACTTTCCAGAAGTACACTGACCCACCACCATCCATTTGAATACCCTCCTCTTCCCCCTGTTATTTTGTGCATAATGTTCTCCAGTCTGCTTCACTGCCATTCTTCTTTGCATGAGATAATTAAATATTCATGGAAGCAGCAAATAGAATCCAGATTTTCCAACAAATGAATGCCCTAACTAATAAGTTATGAACTCTTCTCTGCTCACTGGTTGACTGAATATGCAGGCAGAGCAGACTCAATATGACAGGGGTTCATCATAAGATATTTGCTGGGAGAGTCCCTGGGACACACCTCTAGCAAAGGTCCAGCTCTCCCCAGGGCAGGGAAGGGGCTCAGAGCTGGAAAGCCTACAAGTTGGTTCTGAGCACTTAGCTCAGGAGCAAAAGTGAGACAGCACTGTTACTGTTTTATTTTAGGGATGCTAGGACTAGTCTTAGATGCTTTGTGTGAAAGTGAGATGACTTTTTTTTGGTTCTCCACTTCAGCAAAAATAATAATTTCAATTAGGAAAGAACTGGTTTTTTTTAAAAAAACCTATTTTTTCCTCTCTTCCTGCCTAGTTATTCCTGCTGTCTTTGGCATTTAAGTAAGTCTTTGAACCTTATTCCACTTCATTATTGTGAGCTGTGCACTTCTTTTGTTTATTTCTTGACTTTGTTTCTCTTCCCTCTCAAGTAAAAGGTAATTTTTCTTACTGTGGTAAAAAATAAAAATAAAATTACCTCTAAATTCTTCCTCAGTGTTTCCCAGTAGATGTTGTCTGTTTTGTTTCTGTTAGCTGCAGCCTGATTAGAATTTCCTTTATTTAAAACATGTAAAGGTACCAGGGTTTTTTGGGTTTTTTTAAATAGTATTGTATTATTTCTGATGTGCCAATATTCCAATGTTTCCAATATTTTGAAGCACTGCAATCATCAAAAGTCAACAGAGGAATATTAAGCCTGTGTTGTGATCACAGCTCACAGGAGGCAGTACAAAAGCCATTTCATAAAGTGAGTTCTTGAGCATAAGCATAACACATTTATCCAAGCAAAGCAAATAAATACAATTTTAAAAGAACAACCAGACAATAGGTTAAGTTCTTCATTTCCCAGTATTGAACAGTGCTGCTTTCACAGGATCACCAAGGAAGCATTTAAATCAAGATAAAACCTTGAAGCTGACAGGTTGGTAATTATAGCTTTGTGCTGTCTTGGAAAGTTTCTTTCCTTCAGACAAAACAGATTCCAGAGTATAGAGCCCATGTAAGTCTGGCATATACAATTTTTCTGGCAAATCCATACTTAGAGCTAGATAGTGAATTTTTCATCTCCACTGAGATAAATCATGCCCCTTCTTGAATGTATCACTTTAAGATCTGAAGTATGAAAAATGAAAAAAATATATGTGAGTTATGAATTGGGATGACTTTCATTAGAACCAAACATTAAGGCATTAAATTTACTATACGGTTTTACAATAGCACATCCAGGAAAACGTTTTATCCTCTGACTATCTGGACAGGCTGAAGTTTGCTATTCATCAGGGCTTAATTTTCAGGTGGAACAACAGCATCCATGTGGTCCAGTTCAGCTTTCATTTTATAGTAGAAATTTTTGGCATAATTGGCAGACATGAATTTGTACTCATGGTCTGTCATGTATTCTTGACTTGCTTTTTGCCATCAACTCAGTCTTACCAGAATTAAGTTCTTAGTTTTCTTCCAAAGCTTCTCTTCTCTCTTCTTTCTCTACTATAAATAACAATTTTGTGCTCTCCCACTCAGACCATAAAGGTTTACAGTGTTAGCAGAAAATTTTTATTTTGCTTCTCCTAATCTCACTCTTCCCCCTCCCTGAACACACCGTAAATGATTGCAGGTGTCCAGTTCACACGTAAGATGTCAAAGCCTTTCTAAAATACTTTGCTCCTCAACATACTTTAAATACTTCACTGATTCATAGAAGATGCCTCAAAAATCTCATTCTTGAGTGTTTTCTTCCAGATTATGTCCTCTCTTACAAGTCATGCTTCATAGATAGAACTTTTCCTTTTAAAACTTATGCTTTTTTATTATTCTTCTTTTGCTTGCACATTTTTATCCATCTAATTTTTATCCTAGCCTATCCCAGATTAAAAAATATAATTTACAAATTTTTACTAATCCATTTTGTTGCACCTTTATCACATTTTTTTTTACACTATAGACCTATATGTGTGTCTAAGGTGATCATAAATTAGGAATATTTGACATCTTCATTCAGCTACCTCTTTATTTTGAAGGACTCATGCCTGCTGCATTCCAGCCTGTGTACTCTGCTACAAAGCATGGTGTAATTGGATTCACACGGTCCATAGCAGTAAGTATGCATTTTCCAAAAGGGTGTCAGCAGCTCCTTTGGAACATGCTTAAGCTTTTCATATTCCTTCTCTATGACCACACAAGTGGAACTAATTTTCTCAAAGAAAACAAAGTATGTGAAGCAGTGGATGTTCCCTCCTTTCACAAAGGGAAACCAAAGATGGAATAAGTACGGCATCTCTGTGTTTACGACTGATTTGAGGTTTGGGGAGTGTGGAAGATGTTGCAAAGTAATCTAAGGAGAGTGGGAGGAGTCCAAAGGCCAAATTCTAAACCAAGTTTTAAAAATATTTTTTCAGAACCCCATCCCAGTCATTTAACATTTTGCTTTCCTTATTTCTAAGTCAAGTTGATGACTTTTTTATTATAAGAAGGCACTGAAGTGAACAGAAGTGACTTGAACACATCATTATTTATTCTTACTGACCCTTAATATGCTGAAAATGCAAAATAACTAATTCAGGATAGGGCTTGTAAGATGACCATATAATAAGTCTCAGCCTCTGATTCCAAAACTTGCTAGTTAAAGTGAACAAGCACTGTAATAAAATAACTTGGAGGGAGAAAATATGATTACACTTTAATTCATTGATCTTAAAGATAGTCTATTCACATAAGATTTCCAAACTGATTTCCAGAATTAATCACCTGAATTTATACTTTGAACACTCTATGAACATTTTATGCCCCCAACCCCACACAAAGTAGTCCTTTTTCAGATTAATATAAAGAGAATAGTATGGATAAGTGTTGTATGTACCATATAAAACACATCAAGAATGTGACACCTCGTTTTCCTTTTTTGTTTTCTCATTATAAAAATAAATATCACCATCTAAGAGCAAAATTAAATGAGAGGAAATGCTGTCTTTAAGGAGCATAAGAATGCTGAGGAAAAAAAATAATAACAAAGGTAGTGAACTACAGTATTTACCAGAAAAGGCAGCACAGCCTGATGTTGGGCAGATCTGACACCTTACATGTAGGACTTCAGTTTTTTGTCTGCCCCAGACCAAAAGGGCAGGCTGCCACACTCTGAAAATGATGTGACTTATAAAATACCTGAAAGGAGCCCTGTTAAGTGTTAAAATAAATAGAAGCCAGTGTTTAACAGTTATGGTTATTCTCAGATGTATCACGTATACTTCATCAGTTCTGTGCTATTGCTAAGGAAGTTCATCCAGCATTTGACACATACCTGGATGTTGATCAGACTTCTTTGCTGCATACACACTTTGGTAGAACCACAAACAAGGAGTCCTGCCTCTCCCAGAACAACTTGTGCTTCTTGCTTTCATCATGTTCCTGAGGTGCTTCCTGAAAAAAATTACTTCACAGGGACTTTCCAGTGGAGATGCTCAGTGATAGATTCATACCTTGGCAGGGACAACAGAGCAACTAGAAAAGTTTAGCATTACAGTTGTAGGGTTACAGAACATATTGTATTTCTGTTGATGTGAGGAAGGTAAATAACAAATCTGAAAGATAATTTTATTTATTTCAGAATTTTCTTTTAATTAAAAAAACTCCTATAAGATTGGAAGCGTACATTGGGGAGAATATTTTCTTGGTTTTGCTTAGAAGAGTTACATCATCACCCTAGAATACTGTTAATGACATGCAAAGAGTACTAAGAACAAAAAATATTAGAAAAAAGCAGCTTCATGGAAAGAGTTTTGATGTCTTGTAGAATTGTTCTCTTAACAAAAGAAATGTGGGGGTTTTTTTTCCAGTAATCTAGTATGATTTACTAGAGAAGATGTGCTTCCAACTCAGTTGTTAAAACAATCAGTAGTAACCAAACCTCCTTACTAAGCAAGGCTGAAAAGTACCTTGTGGTAAATCTCATTCTTTGAAAACTTGCTTACAAAATGTTGATGACAAGCGTGTAACCCTTTCTCTTTTCTAGTTAGCTGCTAATATGGATAACTACGGTGTGAGACTCAACACGATTTGTCCAGGATTTGTCAACACACCAATCCTCCAGTCAATAGATAAAGAAGAGAATATGGGACAATACTTTTCATACAGGGATGAGATAAAAACTATGATGCAGTTCTATGGCGTGTTGGAGTAAGTAAATTTAGATACAGTGGGGGTTTGGCACTTTGTTGCTGGAGAACAAAGACACACTTTCAGCAAAATTTAAATAAAAGGGAAATGCTGCCTCAGATAAAAGACTACCAAATGCATGTCATCCTGCATACAAGGAAAAAATGTCAGCTATTTAAGGGTATTCTAAGAGCACCATCTGCCCATCTGCACAGTGGTATATCCCTTTATGCCTTCCCATTTCCCAGCAAAGTCCAAATCAAATTTGCAAGTTAAATGTAGTGATTTTAGTTTTTAATAGACCTTGGTGTTCACTCATGAATTTGTTTAATCAAACTCGTTGTGAGATACAGGGTATATAATTTGCACTGAATTTTCACAAAATTTTCAAGCAAACCAAGATAGAAATCAGACCAAGAACTGACAAAACAGAATTAAGAGCAAAATAGCAACCACCATGGATGAGAGCCAAGAGTTACCTGGCCCATTATGGTATTGCTAAAAAAGCCAAAAGCAGACAGCTTGGACAGACTGTGAGAACATGACAAGCATAAAGTGATAGTTTTTAACATTTTCTTAGTTTCTAATAATTAGCTTCTAAGATGCTTCTGCACAAAGGATGATTGTGTTGTTTCACCCATACTTTTCTTTATGTAAAATATTTTCCATCTACTGTCCACAGCATACTGCATGTGAAATTATCCTATATGCTACTTTTTATGTCAGCTCTGCTACAGAAACAGGATAACTCAACAGTAAAGAGCTGCAGAGGATTATGTGAGGATTACTTCTGTCCATTTCCCTGACAGAAAACTTTGAGAGGCAACCTAGTGGCAGCTGGATGTCCACTGGCATTTATCAGAAAATAGAGCAAACAAATGATGATTTGCAAAGTAGCCACTTTAGATGTGTGTCCTGATTGAGGAGAATAAATATCTCTCCTGAAACACTCATACCACCTCTTCTTTCCTCAAAATAAATTTGTTCAAATGCCAATTTTTAGAATTTTCAGATATATAGATTTACATTGAATTTCTTGCCCCTTTTACATGTTCTATTATATCATGACTCTGAAATAACTTTTTTTTTCAGCCCATCAATAATTGCTGAGGGATTAATAACAATAATTGAAGATGATACTCTAAATGGAGAAGTTATGAAGATCACAGCATCCCAAGGAATTCATTTTCAGCTATATGGCCAAACACCTTTTACATCATCCAAGAGCTAAATAATTGTTTTGTGCTAATTACTTTTGCCTTTTCTTAAATATAAAAATTTTCAAAAAAATTACTTTTGGGGGGAAAAAGTGTTTTTTCTAGATCATTGACAGTGTTCAAACATTTGCATCCTAATAACAAAGAAATAGGTGAGAAAAATCAGTTGTGGGAAGGTGTTACCACCCTATTCTGATTCTATAAGCGCTAATAACAGTATTTATTTAGTAGAATAAACACACTCTTCTGAAACCTTTTTTAAATTGTATTTAGGAGTAGGGGTCACTTTTTTTTTCATTCTGGTAGTTCTGATCTACCTACTCAAAGCATATTTTAGTGGGTCTGACTTACTTTGTTATAATTCTTTTCACTGTCATGCCTACTTATTTACATCTTGAATTCTTCAGGACAGGAATTATTCAATTCAGGAATCTAGATCACAAATGAAGCCATAAGGAGTTAAGAATTTAATTTTTCTTATGAAATGTTAAATAGAACAACAGAAAAAATTCACATTCCTCACATATATGTGCAACTTAATATGTTGTGTATTATATAAGAAAGTATAGATTTTTAACTTCTTGGATTTTAGATATTTATAAAATAGTTCAGAAATATTTTTGTTTTCTTTTATAAATAAATATATATGTGAATTTTCTCACTTTGTATATACAAGGATGAAAATTTTGGCATTGATTGAAATGTCTGCTTGCTCATTAAATCTTATTTTCTAAACCTTTAATTTCTTGCCTTAATTGAGTAAAAATCTCAATTCAATCCTGAATAATCTGGGTTTTATCATGTTTTATACGCGTGTCTTTTGGTTTCACAATACATATTCTCAGATGTAGCATTTCATGTGATGGTGATGAATATAAAAATTGAGCTTCCTAACTCCAGAGCACTCCTGGACCTTCTGAATCCAGGTCAATCCTCAGCTACATTTATGCAAAAAACTTCATGGGTTACATGCCTAAAAAAATAATATTTTGTGTGGTAATTTAATTAGGCTCATAGCATAAGAAGATTTAATAGCTCCTGGGAATGCTGGGAAGTTGATATTTACCCTTCTTAGGAGTACCAACTTTAATTTCACTGATTGTTTTCTTTAGCATTGCAACTGGAAGAGTGGGAACAACAGTATTCACCTTCTGTGGAAGTCAGGGAGTAATAAGTCTGTGGGGAGAAGAAAAGAAACAGAAACCCATTGAATTGCTCGTCATTCTCCCAATGCCTCCATTTTTGGTTATGTTAACACTATTTTTAAAGCCCATTTTGAATGCACACAGGATGCTAGGCACACCTTTAGCATCCCTGACAGCATCTGCATGCCCCTCTGGATTAAAAACTGCTATCTGATTTGATAGGATTAGTTTCTACATTTGTCTCATTAAAATCAGGGCATTTCCCAATACATGGCACAATGGTGTAGAAGGTGTGATGTAAGCTTGAAGTCAGCATGTGTTAGTTAGGTCCTAATGCTGATAATCACCTACCTCTGTGTGTCTCCTCATTAAGCAGGATTTCAACCTAGTCTAGAAACAAGGGAAGGCTTAATAATAATGATAGGATGTGCAAAACATGAAACCACCTAACACCACACTAAGACAGTAACTCAGCAGCTTCCTTAGTAACACACTTCAAAAAATGATAGGAATAGTGTTGATGATACATTGCTGGTTTGATTGCTTTTGCTTATCTCTGCTCCTCAATACCCCAAAAGAAATTTCCACTAAACAGGGTAGGTTGACTTTCCCAGGGAATCAGTGAAAGAATATAAAATTTAATGTTAGTAATAAAAGACCAGGAGTCCAAAGTATGCTCCCTGAAGGAGGAAACAAGAAAGAAATGTAAAGTTAATTACAGCTAATAACTTTAGTCATTGCTCAATTAACTTGTGATATTGCACTTCTAAAAAATTATAATTCTATGAATTGGCATTATTCTAAGATTCCATTTATGTGGGACATCAGTAGTCACACAAGAAAAAATTAGATTCATAAAACATGCAATTAGACTCCAGGACACCTCAAAAATCTAAGCCTATTATCTGGGAAAGGATTTAAATCATATCTTATACATATAGGTCTTTTCTTCTGGATTAATTTTTTAACTCAAAAGACAGATGTTTTCAAATCAAAGCCATACAGAAAATTTCATGAAAGGCATATACTGCACTGATTTCCATCTGATAATCTGATAAGGAAGCCTCAGAATCAAAGAAACATTTAAACCAAGATAAATCTCAAATGATTAGCACATCTGTAACTTCCTAAAAGAAATATGTACAGTAAAGAAAAATCCTTGATGCAAATCATAATGGGAAAAACATACATCAAAATTCTACCTTTTAATTAAAAAGTGCCCCAAACCAAATATTAAAGCTTTCCAGTTTCAGATAGTCTGAATTTAAACACATCTGAAGGTTTTATCTGCACAGGAAGAACAAGTCCTACATATGTTTTGGAAGGGTTTCCTGTAAGACTTCCCCCCAAACTTTGGAAGTCTTCCAGTCAGAAAGAAAGAAAGAGAGCATATGTTTGATTTACAGAGAGAAACACCAGAGAAGCAGTATGTAGAAAGATGAGTAGAAGGGGGAAAGTGAGATTCATTTTTTGCACAAAGACTGTTTTGAAACTTCATCTTCAGTTAAAAGTCTTGACATATTTCCAAGACTTAATTTATTTTGCCTGAGAGACCATCATTTTAAAGACAACTGCTCCAGTGTTGTAGGGAAACTCAGCCAAAAGGAAAAATAAATATTTTAAATGAGATACAATAATTGCCAAGACCACAAAAATAACAAGTAATATTCTAGAATCATACAATGATCATTATTTGGAATGAACCTCAACTCCATGTGACACAAGTTTACCTTTCAGTGGATCCTTAGAGTTTCAAATAGGATTTGTCTTAGGGGTAAAGAATAAATATTACTAATGAACTCCATTTATCTCAGTGCTTATGATACCGCACAAAAGCCCAAATCATAAGGCATTTCAAATGTTTTTTTGGATGACAGTGTCAGTTTATTTGTATTTAATGCCTTGATTCGAGGCACTTAAGAGGTACATAATCTACATAATTATGTGGATAATTCATTGCATTCTGTAGAGTTCAGAATGACCTGGAATTAACCTGTATTATGAGCACCATAAAATCGCATGCATATTAGTTTTGTTTGATGGGGTGAACCATGGAGTAACAAATCCTTCTCAGTTTCCTTAAATTAAGGAAGTCCAGATACAAGAGACTAAAACTCTTCCTCTTCTTTGGAACATGAGCTTTTGCAAACAATAAACCAAAACTAAACTTCGATAAAACTAAAATCAGATTTCCACTGAAATCATGAATATGAGACTACTCTTTAAAGAAACAGCATTAGATATCTAATCTAGCTTTTGGGCAGGATGGGGCTTTTCTGATAGATGATTTCCTTCCTCCAGTGTTGAACTGCTCTAAACTTTCTACAGGATGATTCTCCAGCCTGAACTTCCCTTTTAGCTAAGTCTATTTGCTTTGCATCAAGAGACGTTGACAGTTTTCAGCTCCAGCTCCAGGAATCCAGATGGTGCAATGAAAGTGAAGGATAATACCATATGACTTAGATTTTTTTTCCCTCCAGTTCAGAAAGGAACAGCTTAATGTCAGGTCAAATTTAAAATTAAAACAGAAAGGGACAGTAAACAAGGAGAGTTATGCTCCTACTCTGATGGAGACAGTAAACAGGAAGAGAACAGATCAGGTAAAACTAAGGTGCAAAGAGGCTAAACTTGGAACATCTTTAAAATAAGTAACTTAACCCCACTGTTTAAGTGAAAGGCCATTACTATGCACTGTGACCCAAATTTAAATCTGAATGTTTTCTGATTTATATAGAGACAGTCAGGGATTCAGAGGATAAAATCACAATCTTCACAGTAGCAATAAATCTTAATGAAGAGCATTTAACTATTTCAAAAAATCATTCAGCAGAGAAGTACTTGAAGCTGTTTTATATATTCAGGTCCTTTTATTTTTCACAAGCTCTGTATTAATTCACTGCTGGCATCTGCTGGGCAAACTTTACAGAGATTATTACTACTGCAGAAGTGGAATTGATTTTTTGCTACAAGAATTGCACTTTTTCAGCTTTCCCTTTAGCAGAGGGTTCCTAGCCCCCCTCCTTTCACACAAAAGAGAGGCTACACAGGACAGGACGATCATCTGGTGACAGGTCTGACATCTGGTCCAGGAAATCTGAATGGTTGAAGGCTCTAGATTTAGCCTCATCAAGAAGAGATTTATTGCAGTGACATCCCAGAAGAATGCAAAAGTTCTGTCTAATCCCTTATTTGTCACTCTGACCCTGCCAACTTCTCTGCATCTTTACATTGGACTGCCCTAAGCACAAGCATTTCAGATGTGAACTAACACTCCAGCTACACCAAAACACAGCTGTTCTTCTTCAGCTCTTCCACCAAGAACATATTCACTTAAGACATCACTCATCTCACTGATTTCACAGAAACTGTAAGGGCAGTTTCTTAGTTCACATGATGCTCCACATCAAAGAAATGGCTCAAGGTGTCTCAGCAGCTTTTTTTTCTTTGCGATGGAACCTTTCTTCAGCAACCACAATCTTGAGAAAGGAAAGAAAGAAGAATAGGAAGTCAGGCTCTCAGTCACACAGCTTTGAACTCTTTACTATAGGACATGAGAATAAGCACACTTCTGCTTGCTTTCAGAAAAAAAAAAAAGGCACATAGATAACTTTCAGTGCACTTTCCCACAGCTGTAAACAAAACCCACAGAAGCAAAGAGGAAATGAAGATATTTTTGGAATACAGGAATGTAAAACTCTTCAGAAAAAATACTTGTATTTTAGCTCATCTAGCTGTTCTGACCTAGTTTAAATGACTAACACTTCAGAATCTTGTACATCATTTTACCTTGAAGGATTACTTCAGCAAATGACACTACAAGCAGTTAACATCATACACACACAAACAGTGCAGTTCTCAAGAAAGGCCCAGAGATGGGCAGAGAATACTGAATTCTCTACTGCTTATCCTGGAACAGTTCTTGCAAAAATGAAAGAACTTCCTGGTACAAAATCCTTCTGGCAATTTCACTTCAAACAGATACAGTGTTCTTTTATGGAGCTTTTATCCTTCTCTGCATTTGTAAATCTGTTTAAATACACTGCCATCAGCAACGCTTACAAATTAGCTGGCACTTATCAAACCTATTGCTGTTATTTTGATTTAAGGGAATTACTGTACATGGTACATATTAACACAAAACTAGAGAAAATGCAGCTAGCATTTTTTTACATATCTCTATTTAGCTACACACATATATCTTCACATATATGTACCTACTGCACACTCACAATCTACACATACAATAGAAGTCTTTTCTTCTAGAGCAATATTCACTATCTATGCATGTCCCTGGAGATAGTGACTTTTATAAAAGTTGTGAACCATTATTTCTCAGTGATGTTTATCTCCCAAATTCGGTGTCTTAAGATCATGAAATAAGCCTAAATCTGTACAAATTACATTTTATTTATAATGTTTTACCTATTTGAATTGCAGTTTCACTTTTCTTCTCAGGTCCTGAAATACATGAAAATTAGATTTGCTCTTTAAAAACAAACATTAGCTGATGTATAATCTTTGACACATTATGTATCCCTCAAACGCCACCTGCTGAGGCAAATCTATGCTCTTAACTATTATAATTTCTTATGTATTATTTTATATACAATCACAGATAACCACAGTCACTGGAAGGTTTGAGATGCTATACATGGGACACTTCCCAACTATTTCCTGACAGAGTCTTTAGAATCAGAGAATCACTTAGATTGGAAAAGATATTTAACACCATTTAGTCCAGCCTTGGGGCAGTGCCAATTTACATTTTTTAATGTGGGTTTTCCTTCTTTTGTTGTTTAAACTGCTAGCATTATTAATTTCTACTTGCAGAAGGGACAAACAAAATGAAACAATGCCAAAACTCAAAAAAAGCATAAAAGAACATACATTGTATTTTCATTTGTTGAACAGAACCTGTGGACTGAATAAAACAGTGGGTTCTGCTTAAAAAGAAAAATTATGCTACAGTGTGGCCAAAACCAAAAATGCGGTCACTAGGCCAACCTCTGGGATTGTGTTCCCTGAAAAGTCACCAAATATATTGTCTGTGTAGCCTAATTATTCTTTTCATTATGTCTAATATGTCAAAAAAAAAAAAAAAGCCAAGACAAAAGCACAAACATAGAACAAAATGTTTCTCTAGAGTACAAATTCTGTGCTGCCCAACTGAACTGAAGATAAACAGGTGTATCTTGCAGTAAAGATATTTGTCTATGACATGTACCTGGTGCAAACTCTGGCTGAAAGAGTAAGGTTTATTCCTATGAGCAACAAAGAGCTTGTATAAATATTAGTATGGATAGTAAGTTTCCTATTGGCCACTATTTTTCCCTCAATTTGTCATTGGACTGTACATTGTACCATTATGAAAAAAAATATTTAAATGTCTTAAGGAAGAAAAATTATTCAGTACTCACTCTACATACTGGAATGAAATTCAAACTCCATTTCCAATGAGAGTTTCTTAAAACACTTGGCCCTGAAAACACATTTGTACCATAAATTAAAATACTTCAGGGTGCAAATAAAAATCTGTGGAGTCTGTTTAACAGACATAGGGACTAAAACCCTATTAGACATTGGTTTTGGCATCTTTAATTAGCAACAGCTTGAAGAGCAATCATAATCATTTAAGTAAACTAAATGTGCTTAATTTCTGTAAATGTCAATCCTTGGTGCTGCATTTGTGACAAAACACTTTTGTTCTCAAATTAAATGACACTTCAGCACTGAAACATTTGTCATGTTGGGAAAACATCTGTATTTAAAGCAGTATTTGCATGCTAAGCTTCAGGGAAATGCTAAGACGTCATCAACTTCAGTGAGCCTGAACCAGCCTACAAACCAGCTGAATCTGTGCTCAAGTCTCTGTGCCAGACAAATATAATGGCATAGCACACAGCAGTGAGGCATCAGCTGCAGTAACTGCAAATTGGTCCTGATGGAGTTTTGCTTCTTTGCCAAATCCTCCTGTCAAGACTAAGAATTTTGGACAGCCCTTGAAGTCAGGAGAGGTGAAAACTATGCCAGAATCCCCCAAAGAAACAAGATGTAATTTTCTGCCTCTCTCCAAGACCTCCCTCCTGCAAGGCATTGTTCTCCACCTTCTGGATAAGTGAGCTGCATTAGCTGTCTTTGCTAGCTCTTTGCTCCCAGTATCCCTTAATTTCTGGATATTTGAATAAACATTCAGTTAAAAATCATTTTTGGCCTATCCCAGAAAACTAAAATTCATGTCCATGTCTATTGAGTCACAACTTCTGAGCTGCACAATTCTGGAGAAAATGCAGAAGAAATTGTTCATTTACATGGACTTAGGAACTACCTAACAGTAAATGCTGCTCCAGAGCATGTAACAAACTGCGAAGATTTGTTAAAAGTAGTTGAAAATATGCATAAACTGAATTCTCAGTCAGTTTCTAAATGAAATGCTAATGTTTATCCAAATTGACCACAAATACTTTCCGGTCCTCTCCAGGCGGAGCTGATTGTATTCTCCTTTCTGAAAGTTAAAAAACCAGCATTCCAGAAGAAATGAAAAGAGAAAGATGGGATTTTACAGCCACAGGTGCAGATTAGCACAAATCTACCTATAGAGACTGTAGAAATATAGTATAGTAATCATTCTAAATTTTCAGTGTTTATTGGAATTTTCTAAAGGGGCTTGAGATCCAGCAAAAGTATCCTCAACTGTTAATGCTTAACACTCTTGCTATTGAGCTCTGGAGTATAAAGACATTTTACTCTTCTATAAATTGGCAAATAACTGATAATAATCAGCATGACTACCCTGTCTTGGATCTTGGCTCCCTCTATAATGCTACAACTTGGAGGAAAAATCTGACTTGGAGAATCACAGTTCTTGGTTTCTAATTTTTCACTTTACTTTTTTTTTTTCCCTTGCATTCCAGCACTCAGAGTACATAAGCAGGACTCTAATCACCCTGTAAAGCAACTATGACTTCTGGATCCTCAACATTTACCTAACATTCAAAAACTTCTTCAGGTGATCAGAAGCTCTGGCACTGGTGATTGGCTGACTCCCAAAGGAGAAATACAAATTACTAAGAGAATGCATTTGCAAATGTTTGGTTTAGATTTAGTATGTATTCATATCTGATTAAAACTCAGAGAGTGAAATACAACTATTATAATTTAATTTCTAAAGCCTACTCTAATTTTTTCAAATAATTAGTAACTCATGCATTTTGATCAAATTTTCACTCTCTAGTAATTCTTTGCAGCATATCTTTGAAAGTGAGCTGCATAAAAGGTTCTATGATTAGACAGATTCAAACCAATTCAGTAGCTTTGTTTATAGGGCAGCTGCCAAGATGTGAGTCACTGAGTCAGCCTGTGACATGCTCGCTTGTATAACTTGTATTCTTTGGCAGCTTTTGAGGGGTTTGCATATCTCTTGTTGGATACATAATTCCACTCATGTATCAAAAAAATAAATAGAGTGATAAATTTGTATAAAATTCATTTTAAAACTGTACTCATTAAATCCAGTGGAGATCAGTGTATTTGTTTTTTACATCCTGCACCACCCTCCAACTTGGCGGTCAAAGAAAAGGCAAGAACTTGATGCTGGTAAAACACAAACTTCTTGCCTTACATCAAACTTTTGATTAAAAGAACAGATTTAAAATCCATGAGGATAGTGTATCTTCTAGCAGGAGCTGGTAGATACACTGAAAGAGCACATTTAATCAATTTGTCACAAGGACCATCAACTTCAGCCTGCTGCCTATCAATAGCCACCCCTATGTGGAGAGAGAAAGCACATTCTCCCTTGCTCTTTCTCTCCATCTACTTAATTGAATTAGGGAAAGGACAGTGGAAAGGGTAATACACTTCAAGCACATCTGTTTGCTCTTTAAGCTGAAGCTGGATGAAATACCAAAATAATCGGTCTCTGCCAGTCAGAGATTTGTTCTACTATTTTCCTGAAGATTTTATGCCTCTGAGATTTGATTCCTAACTAAATGGCTCTCCAACAATAATCACTTTGAGAGATGATTTGTTTTGCTTCCTCTAACATCTAGAAAATGGTTGGGCTTTTTAAACTCCTTAGTCTGATACACCACATTTTAACTCTGGATTGAAAGAGTTTCTGGTCACCAACTGTTACTTTTTTGCTACTAATTAAGGTTTATTTAGTGGAACAACCAACTCTCAATAACTCTCTCGTCCTGTTTAGGTGATATAATACAATCAAATTTCATATCAGATCTTAAAGCTTGTCAGGACTTGCTTAGATATTCCTATTTATCTTTCTCTGGAAAAAGAAAGGAAATGTTTTGTTTGCTTTTTCGTATCATTTTGCCTTGGAGGATTCCATTAGGCCAGTTTGAAATCCAGAATATTAATTACCTTATATACACCATTACGTCAACATGATCTCGAGGAAACATATTTTTCTCGGTTTCCTGTTCTAAATGATGTGGTTTCAGATAGAACATTTGATAGTTGAGGACTGGGGCCTCTCTACATGCAATAAGTTCTTCCTTATCAAGTAAAGCATTGTTTGTAATTTTATGTTCTCTTAGTGCCAGGCTGAAATGAAATTACACTATTTTTCATTATTTGACCTTTCCACACCTAAAACTTCATATTTTTACCCTTTGATGTAGGGTGTCTGATGGTCAAAGACGAGAAGGCGAAGTAAAAGTACCATCAAGGAAGTGCCTCTGTAGAGCCTGAGATCCCCTCAGAGGACACAGAATCAGAGTGTTTCCCCTGCTCTTGAGAATCAGACTGGTCTTGGACAAGTTTCACTTGAATTCTGGTGAAACACATTCATCAGATGACTAAAGAGAGAAGAACTTGAAAAGAAATTTGTCACCCACTGGCTGTAGATTAATCCACAGCCTGAGAGGTGACGTGTCAAAATTCCTAGGAGGGAAGAACATAAGCCAGTACCAGTCAAGAGCATAAAGGATAAGGAGACGGGCAAGAATCCATACAAGCTGCAGGAAAACCTTCATAGGGGCATCTCCTCTGGGACAAAGAGCTCTATGATGTTTTAGAGTTTTTGGATAATCTCATCTATGCTCCATTTCCTATTAAAGGTTGGACCAGATGGTTTTTCAATGTGCCTTCCAGCATGGCCTGTTCTGTGGTTCTGCAAATTGCTTTCTTTAACGCAGATGGGCTGTACTACAGTGCTTCTGGGACCAGTCATTTTCAGACCACCATATCACCCCACAAGCTGTCTGAGTGCTAATCTTTTGATAAATAATTCATGTCAAATGGTGGCAGCAATGGCATAAAGATCCACCACACAGTGACAGTGTATGGCTAGGAATTTTCTTCCTAAAACAAAATAAAGTTTTATCCTTTTTTCCTTTTTTTGGTTTCTCTTGCAATCACTGAGCGTGGCTGCACAGTTCTATTTCCCACGACCAGATCCAGAGGTTTAGAAATGACCAGGCTGCAGGCTTTTATCTCATAATGAGTAACTGATAACACTGCTAACTGTAGTGTAGAGGGAAGGCAAAAAATACACAGAAACCTGAAACCATCTGTGAGGCTGGCCTCTACTTGGAACAGCAGAGGTTCTACTTCCATGTGCACATCCTGATGAAAGAAAGGAAATTTCTGTTTATGGTAAAAAAAAAACCCAGTTCTGCTAGCAGCTTGAGGGCACCACACACAATGGTTCCATTGCTTCTGAGTTTCCCTTGGTGAGCAGAAAGAGCACATCTAATCTAGTCTGAGACAAGGAGGGATTTGTCCTACACTGGCCTCAAATTTGTTGCAGAGAGGAGGTATCTAACATATCAAAGGGCTTCCTAGGCCACAATATGCTGCTGCCTTAAGGAAACTCTAGATATGACAGACTGGGATGGACTAGAATGATCTGAATGGTTGTGTATCTCTTCAACATCAATTCTGACCAGAAGGAGGTCTGGGGAGTTTACTGTACCTGCCTTCTTCAACCCATTTCTTGGCCTATGTATCAGCAGGAATTGTTCAGCTGATCGGGACTAGGCAGCAAATGCATCCCTAATTGCACAGTTTGCAAATCAAATCAAAAAACCTTATTTCCAAGTTTAGAAGGCAAGCTGGCAAAATGGACTGAAAGGCTAAGGAAGGAACTTACACTCAGGGGACCCTGCTGCAGAATTTACAGAGATAGAGCGCTTTTTGTCTTTGCAAAAGCAGACAATTTTCAAAATGGAAGGCAAATTAGAGAATCACTAAATTATTAAGGTTGGAAAAGACTATTAAATAAATGAGATTACTTTAGTAAGGCAGGATTCCTCACATAAAAACATTAATTTATTATTATTTATATTTATAAAACATTAATTAACATATAAATTCTAAATTAGTTATATATTCTCATTCTCTGATTTCCCTGTAATTTCTAAGAAAATATTGTTTTATGTGCCAGCATCATGTTGAAAAGGCTTTTAATGTTATTTTAACATTAATTTATAGTTAAAATATACCCATTTAGCATTAAGGGGAAACCCAGAAATTTCATTTTATCCAAAATATAAAAACCACATCATATGAAAATTTTATTGTCAGTGATAGACACAGTCCTGAATTTTTTTGGTCTGTTTCAGACTAGGAGCATTAGATACAATTACTAACATTATTTTCCTTTGCAGGTCGGGAGGTGAGGGCAAAATACTTCTATGTCAAAGGTAATGTATGCTGTTTCACCACAGAATGTATTTCTACCATTATTGACCTGAACTCATATTGTTTTTTCTCAAGAATCCATGACCTCTTTGGAGTTGAAACTCACTTTGACCCTGCAAAACTAAGTGCTGTGACTACCCTATTGTGCAGGTGTAACAATTTTATTTTTTAACTAGAAACTGATACCCAAATATTATGTCTATTGTCTCATGAACACTAGTTGTAATGCATTTATTATACTACATTAAAAACAGATTAGTCTTCAAAGTACAGTATATTTTAAAAGGAAAGAAATTGATTGGGTAAAGAGTTGAAAGATACTTTCCTTCTATTAATACTTAAAAACATCTATGTAACAGCACACCAAACATTCCCTACTCTCTTGTAAACACTTGAAGTAGCCAGACAGGTTTTTGAAGGTCACATTGCATTACTATGAATGAAGCTTTATGAAAAGGCTGAACTACCATATTTCTCCTATCATTTGTGGCAATATGTAGTAATAGACATGTGACCTGTAGCACAAACACTGTGATTCCTAAGTTATTTCAAAAAGGAACATACTTGAGATAACGTGTGCACATTTGTTTGGGGTTTTTCCCCGTCTCACAGATAATCACTTTTACTACACAGTCTCCATGAGAAAAAATGCAACAAAAGTACACCACCTTCTGCTTCTTGTGGAAAAAAAAAAGCAACAGAAGTGAGCTTATTGAAAAGCCACAGCTTTGGAGGACATGCTTAAATACACAGATAGTATTGAGATTTAGGATGGCAGGTGAAAAGGGAACAGACAGTGGAATCAAGAACCTGCCTATACCCATACTGCCCCTGTTCCCTCACTGCCAGATGTTCATCCCATTTGGTCCTGTTACAAGCTTCCTCAATGACTTGTTCCTCTAAACAAGCCAGCTGCTGGCAAAGTGCCACAGTAATCCAACAGCCTTTGTACCTCACAATATGTGTGACAACTTTCAGAAGGTTGAGCCAGTTCCTATCACTAAGGAGCACTGACATCAGCACTGGTGTGGATCATGGAGGCACGAGGATGACTAGCAAACCCACATCCTGATCATGCAGAAAGATGTTCATGAGTACATGACCAGGCTTGCATGTTCTGCTTTTCTTTCCTACAGTCAGCCTGAGAAGAAAAGCCTATTGGATTAACTAAATATTTCATTTCCAAACCATAAATGACATTTGCTAATGTATAGCTGCTGAAATTCTGAGGGAATTAAATTGTACATTTATAATTTTTTCTCTTTTAGTCTCAGGGTTGTTTTTTTTTTTATCTGCCTTTTAGCTATCTGTTGCTCATTTGTTATAAAAAAAATGTCTTTCATTTCTCTGCACTTGCATGTTCTGAATCATAGGATTCCATGTACCATTAATTTCCAAAAGAATTGTGATTTCTGGTACACTGTGAAACCATTTCTTAATAAATATGAATGTCTCACTAGAAATCTTGCACCAGGCAATGCTACAGAAGAGTATGAAAGTTCTATGAACCAAATATAAAGAAAAGATGGAGCGAAACATTGCAATTAAAATGCCTTGTGAATTTTCTGGGACATTCCATGTGAAATGTATTCCCAGAAGAAATAGTACAGTGTAAAATCAGTAGCCCTAGTTTGAGTAAAAAAAGTTTGCTTCAGAAAAATTACATTCATTATAAATCCTGACTTCCTATTATAAGGTTGGCAGAAATGACCTTCTTAGAGTGTGTATGGAAAACCAGGGAAAACTGATGAAGTATTATGTGGTTTTTAGGCATTGGCAGACTGTCCTCTCTTTGTCTTCTACCAACAAGTTCTTCTCACCCAAAGACAGAACTGAAAAATGGTTTGTGTTTACAGAAGCAGGTAACCTCTTTCCTTCTCCTATTTTTTTGCTACACCACACTCAAGTGCCTCTTTCTTTCAGGAACTTTTTGGAGCCCTTTACTCTGTCCTTGGGTCTACCAAATCACTGACATTGATGCTAAACCACTTCCTTAAAATGCCCGTACTCAAGAAGAGAAACTTGCAGAAGTTAGAACCAGCAGCTTCTGTCTGGGATTGGCAAAGGGACTTATAAATCCAACTAGAAAACAGACTGAAAAAAATGGATGTCATAACAAATAAAACTGAAATTCCAAATAACACCAGAAGGTACAATGGAAATATTACACAATGTTTTTTGGTTTCGTCTCTTACTCACCTCATTTTTTGACATAGCCCCTAAACCTTTTCATGACTAATATCACAACAAGACCAAAAATCTTTCTCTTAACAAGAAAAAAACTTACCAAGAACCCCTTTTTCAGAAACAAAATTTTTGCTGGATATGGGTTATGTAGGTGAGCCTCTTCTAGGAGAAGCAGCCTAGAGTAAGAGCCACTGCAGCCAACTTTCCATCCTTCTAATGTGCATCAGAGCACAGAATTGTCTGAGTTGGAAGGGACCCAGAAGGATGATCAAGTCAAACTCTTAAGTGAATGGCCCATATTAAATAAGTTTAATTTTTTTAATTCAACTGATTCAACTTACAAATTTTTCTTCACTTGAGATAAAAATTGTTAACTGTCAGCTTTTGTTCATACACTGATCAGCATAATTTCTAACCTCTAATGAAATGAAATATGTATTACTTTATTTGCTTGCATGCTTTCCCCCAGAGTCCGCTGTATGATTTCTGGAATGCTAATTACTTCGTAATTTTTCTTTGTACTATCCATTATTTTGTTGGGGAATCCAGACAGAGAAAAATTTCAGCAAAATTAAATAGACTGTAGAAAGCCCATTCTTGTAATCACATTCTGCCCTGCTATGTTATGTTTTACTACAGTTCCTATTCTTACATGAATGAAGCATACTCTTTATTTTCTATGGATGATTGGGCAGAAATGAGTGACTACAATTTACAGTGGGGCACAGGAAGACATTAAGTCCTACCTTCAAGAATTCTATGAGCTTTTACAATTTTCTATATAGGAGATAGTATTTTGTACGGACAGATTGATCTGGGCACTTGGTGGCTATGGAGCCTGCAACAAACTTCTGGTGGTTCTCTCTAACCACTTTAACTGTCCTTTTTGTGCAACCAGTGCTGCTCTTTGCACCTCGAAAGCATTTAATTAGTGGAGGAAAGCAGAATGAGGCTTTCTTTAGGAAACACTGAGAAATGAAACAACCTGCAAGACTACCACCAACATCAACCCCTTTCCCACCTACCACACAGAAGACTATTTCACTCTAAGTGCTGTGATTTCATATTCTAAGAACCTCAATTTGCAGATTGAATTTTAAAGGTAGAGCTCCTGTGATGTGTAAACTGTTTATGTCACCAGAATTTCACTTCTGTTTGTTCTGGAAGATCTTTGTCTGAATCTAAAATGAAGGTAATTGGTTTGCCCTCAGAGTTCAGTACGAACAAAGATTTGGGAAACAATTAATTTAAAATGCAGAATAAAGAGTTAGGGAAAAGTGTTTACAGAAAAAATATATTTTTTTAAAAAATCAGGAAAAATCAGTGAACTGCAGGAAATATGGAACTGGAAAATGAGATGGCCGGATAAGAAATAAACTGTATTTTTTTTTCTGAATATGATGCCGAGTTTAATTTGCAAGAATTAACCATGAAATACAACTGAAAAATGTAGTTGAGTCAAAAACACAATAGCAAAATTCACAACTAAATTTTGCACCAAAAAAGTCCTTCTAAACCACATATTTATAGAGAGATTAAGACCATGTGTATAATATAGAAACATAAATAATAAATACTTACAAGAAAGAAGTGAGAGTAGTGTTGGGTTTGCTGTAAATAAAAACTGGTAATTAACTTTTATTCGTAGAAAAAAACCACTCAGAGAGATAAACATATACACTATATAATCTGTACTAAAGAAGAAGGTAGTTTTCTGGAAAAGAATTTTTTTTCACTTATTATCTCAGTTAATCTGTTTCCTATACATGGTGTTTGTCTGAGATTTTTAATCAATCCTGACAGTTCTTCAGTTAATTATTAAAATGCCTAAAGCTTGTGCACATAGCTCTTGTAGTTGACACAGTGGAAACAAACTTGAAGAGTTTTTCTAAGCAATTCTGTGAACATACTGTTCAGAGCATAAGAACAGGGACATCCTAGCACATTATTTGACAGCTAAGAAAGGAAGTACTATTAAGAAGTTATGTAATTTTATCACAGATGCTGGTGGATTAGTGGTAACATCCTAAAAAATGGAACAGTTAGGAGTTATGAATTCATATACATGCACCTTCATCCTATTGCCCAGATATTTATATGACCTGCCAGTATCCCCCATGCACTACACCTGCAATCACCACACTTCTATTTTGTTCCAATATTGAAAAAGGATCCAAGAGGAAAATTACTTCCTGCATTTATGGCCACAAGTCAGAATAGCCCTGAGCTATGCTCGTAATGACATTCCTTATCTGTCGCAATCTTGGCTTCCTTTTGTTTGCTGGGCTTTTTGGGAACACTCTGTATAGCAGTTACTCTAATCTTGTTCTTTTCCCTAAAACACTTCCACATTAAAAAAAAAAAAAAAGGTGGAATGCAATGCAATGTAGGATAATAAATTTATACTGAAACAAATCCAATAAACTTGGAAAATCTATCCATTTCAGTCACCGTAAACAGAGCAGATCCTGAGCACCAAAACTGACTACAGTTGGGCAGAATACATTAGTGGGAACATTCAGAAACTATTTTACAGTGTTTGGATTTTTAAAAGAAAAACAGAGATCAAAATTGTTATGAAATTCCTGAACAGCAAAAGTTTTTTGTATTCTATCCTCCTACAGGGTGAGGAAAGAAAAAATTAGTAAAAAAGTTACACATCTGAAACACATGCAGCCACTCCTGCATGTTTAATGAAGCACTTCTCAGGCACACAGGCTTTTCATTTAGTCTTCTTGGATCTTTTCTCCATCAAAAGTACAAGCAATGCAGAGTGAAAGTATTTCTCTCTGATTTACATAAACAGTGGATGTATGAGTACACAGGAATTGTCAAACTTCCATATCCTGTTTCTGATAGCAGTCACTATCACTGTCAGAAGAAAGCAGGCAACAGTAACAAGATATCCCTATCAACATGGACAGCTGTTCCCACCCTCTGAAGCTGGTTCATGTCTAGAAGATAACTAACATCAAAACAACTGTAAAAAATATACAAATAATGTTGTTACCTCTACAAAGCAGCAGCCTGTTCTTTAATCCTTTGGCTTTGATGTTACATGAAAATTTTTGACCGCCTAGTGTATTTCCAAGAGATCATCTCCAAGAGAACATTTCTCCATCACAGCACAAGATCCCATCTCTTACTCAATTTTATTGCCTAACGATAGAAGACCATTCTTTTTCCCAGCCAAAACACACACTTCTAGTGCAGGATTGCCAGTGGCAGCATACAGAAACAAATTGTACCGGGTTTCTACTCCCTGCTTCTACAGCCACCCTCAAGACCTATCAACGTTGCTCAAATTATGCAATGTATTTGGCCTTCATAAAAATTTCAGAATTTATTCAGATATTACTACACAACTTTCTATGGAAATGTACAAGAAATATCAGAATAGATTCCCTCACACTCTCTACTTTATAAGTGAACCTGACCTGCTTCCCAACATCAGACAACACAATTTGGAAAAGTAATTGAGACTTCCTAAAATGCATCTAATTCTTAAGGCATGATGTGAAACCAACAAAAAGAACAATTTAACTTTTTTTTCCACAGCTCGAGTGCTTTGTTTACATGTTAGAAGTCATGTCTTCTTCAACGTAATCTCAAACGTGATTTGAAAAAGAAAATTGAAAGAGAAGCTTTTTCAATGAAAATGTTGAATAATTCCATGGGGAAACTGCAAAGAAAATTAAGTGTAAAATAAGTTTAAATAAGCTTTATAATAACATCATCCTTTGCAAACTCATGTAACTTTCTCCATCAAAACTTCAAAAATGTAATTCACTGATATCTGAGGTTACATGAATAAAATTTGTGGTTAAAAGTTCATAGCTTTTGAAAAAGGCTAGGAAAAGTTACAATGAAAAAGTGTTCTTATATTGATAGAGAAATAAGCAACCTAGCAGAAGGATTTAAGTGAAACTTTAGAGAGAGTTATAATTTAGCAGTTCACCTTAATACAAGCTTATGTTCCTCTTGTTGCTGGGTCTTACCACATCAGATGATTAAAACAATAATATAGGATTTCAAAGTTAACCTTTCTCCTTGTCTTTTGTATCCAGTCCTTCCAAAAGGACTATATCCGTTCCATTCCAAAAAAAACCCAGAGAGACCCTGCTGGGTTAGATCATCCAGCATATCTCAATATAGACAGCACTTTCCAGACAAGATTGCATGTTCTACAAAAATCTACCACGTTGGGATTTCCACAGTTCCTACCAAATGTCCCTTTCTTCATGATTTCACTCTCAAGAAGATTTCATATATTCAAATCAGAATTTTATTTTCCAGTTTTCATCCTGTTGCACTGGATTCCAGGTCAGTGGATCATACTGAATAATTCCTCATTGTTTGCATCTGAACTAATAGTATCGGGATAGAGATGCAGTTCATGTCACAGCTGAGTGTCAAAAGAGAGACAGCAAAGAGAGAGGCCATCAAGTGCTCTAAAAGTGAAGGAAAACTTCTCACAGTTAGTGTGAGACACTCTGGGAACCAGTACAGTGATAAAAACTTCCAAAATAACTTACACTGCCAACTAGTCTGTTTAATAAATAATTAGTAACTGACTAATGTACTTTAAATTTCCAAACTAAGAGCAATGCAAAGACTTATTACACAATAGAAAGAGGACGAGTATAATGCTTACATCCTTTTCACATAGCAGTATCATTTTATGCAGAACTAGATGAATAAAAATAGACCACACAGAAAGAATATGAGCAGCACTGTTCAGTCTTACAGGATGCTGGATATCTGCATTATTTTCTCCATAAGTATTTTGATTAATTCAGGATTCCCACAAAGGAGAGTCTTTCTATGAATCACCTCAAGTCTGGCTGACTTTCACAAGGCAGAGGAATGTTTCCACTCTGAAATGTACATTTAATTGGAAGGTATTAATCTACTGTTTAAAGAAGAAGAAAAAATACAATAGATTCCATCTGCCTGGGAGCTCAATAGTAAATTGTCTTGCAATTTTCTGATCCTTTTTCTACTTTACTAAGAATCTGATACATCATCATAGAGAAAACTGGATTCTCACTTCTCTCATCTGTTCTTTCCCTTATTTCTCACTCCAGGTTCAACAAAGTGAGCTTTGCTGTGTGTATATAGATGTTGTTAATGATTGTCTCAGAACTATTTATCCAGAAACCCTAAAATGGTTACAGTTTTTCCACAATAAATTATTCAAGCTGCAATCTTTCCACAAAGGAAGGTTTCTATCCCTACACAGAAGTGTAGTGGTGCCTGTCAAACCCCGTTATTCCCAGAACATGAATGGGTTAAACTTTAATTTGTTATGATGGAGGCCAGTGGTGCAGAGTCATCCCACAATGAAAAGAAACCCCACATTGCAACACAAAGGTCTCCGAACAGCCTGTACAATCGCCAGCTGATACCACGTCAATGCTAATTAAACAGACTTGGCACGACTTTTGTAAGAAGGTATGGAGAAAGATGCCTCAGCCTGGGAAAACTGCATCGTTTTCTTGAGTAACACACAGTTTTAGGAAGTGTCAGATTTATATAACACCAGTTCTGCTTGGGAAAGGTACAGGTGTTATGCATGTGTACTCAGATTTGAAATGTAAAGAAAGTTAATCTGCTTGAATGCCACTGAAGTAACATGTAGTAAGTAGACAGTGTGATAAATAAGAATAAAGTACTTGTACAAAGTAATTCAGCTTCCAAGGTAGAAGGATTCTTTGTGCCTGTGGTGGATAGAAATTCACTACTATTACACTCGTTATTACAATAATACAATTCTCTTTTCTAGAGAGTTGCTAGACAGGACAAAACTATTGATTTCATATAACCTGCAGCATGAAAAAAAGGTAGCAATCACTTCACTGATCACAAAAATGGTGTTTTACATTTCTGTTAAACAAAATAACATTCATATGCTCTTAATTCCATCTATTTTACAGATAATTTCACTGTGTTATTTTATGTTGTAGCTACTATTTTATTTTGTAGCTACTCATATACTGTCATCTCAATATTTCCATGCAAACAGATTATTCATTAAAGTCAAGGAGTACCCACTTTAGAATAGGCAAGAAGGACAGATCAATAAACTTCACATGCAGCACAATACTCTCAAGTTCATTAGGACAGAAATAGAAAGGACCTTGATTCTGTGTAATCACTGTTCAGCAATAATAAAAACAGTTCTGTGTTATCAACACTGTTTTGGTCACAAATACTAAACATAGCACCATGCAAGCTACTGTGGAGAGCATTAACTCTATCCCAGCCAAAAGCAATACAATCACAGACATCAACCAAAAACTGATCACAACATATAAAAAATTTTAACATGGTATAGGTCAAATATGAAACAGAGTCAGCACAACCCCATTTTTAAGTAAGGTTTTTATAAGCTATGAAAAGAGAAAAAGAAAATCTAAGAGGAGGAGTGGAGGCAGTCTCCGAAATCACTATCTATTCAACATTTCTCACTTAAAGAAAATAAAACATTATCAAATTCTAAAGACAGGTGTGTACTTTACAGTATTTTTTAAATGAATATTTCATGTAAAAGTGGGCATATACAGACACAACCCAAACAGCTATCTGACATTGAGATATTTGGGCACTGAAAGAAATGACAAATGGCAAAATTATTTCTGAGTATTTTCACCTTGGTGAAGATATAGAAGAATTCTGTTCAAAAAGACAAAAAGGAAAGCTGAGAAAAATGTTGCACATTTTTCTGTGTGAATGTTAGTCTCAAAGCAGGTACAAGGTCTGAGAGAAATCAAAAATGCAGAAGAGGAATTGCAATGAAAATAACAGATTTTTAATTCTTGATTAAAAAAAAAAAAAAAAGAAAAACCAAAACCATAGCTTAAGAGCATGTATTGAAAAGATTAATTTTACAGACACTCAGATGACAGGAGTGTATGTTTGTTAAGGAAAGTGCCTGTCATATCTTTTTTTTTGCAGGAGGTGTTGGGCAACCTAAATGCCTGATACTGAAAAAAAAAATTAAGAAATAATTTTCAAAAAATCAAGGACATGAACAAGCATGGCAAGTAAAAGTATCATTGGTGTTTTCTCTCTCGTTTCTCTTTCTAAAAGAAACATAAGCTATTAGTTTACACGATGAAACTATTTTGGCTGGACAAAAAGCAGTGGCCACCATGGTCTGAGGCACTGCACAGGCAACAAAAACAGCAGTTGTGTGTTCATTAAATATAACAGGAAAAGATGACATTTTGTTACACATCAGGCTGGCTCCCACTCTGAGCAATGTGAAGGGAGGAACAAAACTCCTGAGGGCGGAAAGCTCCCTATCACACTGGATACCAATCAGAGTTTATCACAAGACTCTCGAGTCTGACTCTGACCTGTGTCTTTCCTTTGACCAGCTAAAACCAGGCCAAACACATGCAGTGACTAGAAAACATAAAAGCTCTCTTGCAAGTGGCCACACCAGCAAGGAAGTCAAAGACATTGCCTGACAGTGGAGAAAAGTAAGCATCACACTGTTTTTCACCTGAAGCAAGTGAGTTCTCTCTGAGCTGGGAGCACGTGGCCAACCGTGGGGTGCAGTTCAGCATTGAATTGTGAAGATGGCTTCAGGGAAGTAGGGGGTTCAGAGTGAATATCACAGCAGGCAGAGTACCATGAGGCCCCAGTTAAAATGATTTGGCAGAGATGCAAAGAGGAGGAGCAAACACAGCCACTTTGTGGAGAACAAATTTATTCTACTGTCCAGTGAACCTACATCAGAATGAATTTCTTGTTATCTGAGTCATTTGACACTTTAAATACTATAAATCAGCATAGCTGTTGTTGATATGCACCTAGAATACAGAAATTCAAGAAAACACCCAGCAAATCTCAAGCGTAAAAGAACAGCACTAAGAACTGCGGAAAAAAAAACTGCTGCAGTAGCAAAACCAGTAAAGTTTGTTTCTGTATCTTGACAGTAGAGAGTGCCAATATCTACAGCAGTGACAAATCAACATGTATAAGTCATTGATTATAAAACTGCTGCTCATATGACATTCTCAGCTCCTCATGTTGCTTCCTCAGTATCTATAGCGAGTGGTGGTATGCTGCAAACAAAACTGAAAATGTCTATTAATGTTTATTAGCAGCTTCTCTTTATGTCAAAGGATGAATCATCTCTCGGCTCGCTGAAACTCTGAGTTAATCTTAGCCACTCCTTCACTGATTCATACTCACTATTACTATTATTATTATTATTATTATTATTATTATTATTATTATTATTATTATTATTATTATTATTATTATTATTATTATTATTATTATTAGGAGTTCAGTGAGATACTCCAGTCCATATTACTAGTGCCATAACACATCTGATTCATCCCAAAGAGCATACTGCTAGTTAACACAGTATGATGCCAGGATGTATGGGAAAATGGAAAAAAAAAATCAGAAATATGAAATATATTTGCTGAAGAATTAACAACCAGACAAGATGTTTGATAGCTCTCAGCAACATATTGCTGCTGAGCAATTGAGATTAAGTTAGAAAATGAGAGCTCTACAAGCTTCTAAGGAAGCAAAGAAGGAAATCATTCACTTGCAGGCAGGGCATCATCAGCCAGAAGCTTCTTCATGTGTGCTCTTGCTTTAAGAAAAACTAGGGGAAATGCATTGTGACCACTAGAGAGCATTTTCATCATTCAGATTTCTCCAGAATTCTGAGGCACATATTGTAAATGTGTGCATACCAGGTAATCCCTCCAGTACAGGATGACGCTTTGACCCTACTCTACCACATATGACAGGTGTTTATAATAAGATCCAGTGCAAGTCAGGATTGCCAGGGCTCCACACGAGTCTTCACAACTCCAGAACTACTTTACCAGAATCGTGTAAAATAAAAGGTGCTATTCCTTAGACCTATTAGTTAAACACCCCTTTGCTTAGGATTTCAGGCACCACAGAAGGAAAAAAAATGCAGTAGCATGGTCCCTTTATGGACTATTTAGCTTCAGGTTACAAATTTCCTGCTGTGGCTCCCATCAAAGTACAGTACCCTCAGCAGGAGTGAAATATCCATGGCACAGAAAATAGGGCCACAAGCCCTACCCAGCTCCAGTGATTACATGGTCTACTTACTGCCTCTGCTCTAAAGCAACATCCCGCTCCTGCAGAGCTGGTTTCTTGGGTTTTGAATTAAAATATACTCCTGAGCTTGCTTAGACTGCAATGCACAAACCCCTTTGAAGTGTTATTCTAATTGAAGTGATCTGAATGTGAAAAATAACTAAATAAAATAACATAATTCTGTTCAATTGGATATGGAGCTGGAAAGGATAAGACAAAGTGAAGAAATAATTTAGTCTTAATTCTAAAAAAAAAGAGATACTTTTCACTGCTTCTCATATCTCCTTTAGTAAATGAAAAGTCAAAAATTTGCTGCTGAATCTAACATAGAGTGTGATTACCAGACATGATGTTTTGCCTGCATTATTACATTTAACATTCACAAACATAGCTATTGTACAGGACAAACCTAATTGCTAGTAATTATCCCTCTTCCCTCTCAAAGTGAAAACCAGACTTTATTTTATTTCAAGAAATAACCTTCATTAAGTCCGATGTCCTGTTCTGTGCAAGGACAATATGCATACTCTGTCATGCTCTGGATCACTCAATAATCATGGAATCATTTAAGAACATCTATTCCAATCCTTAACCCAGTGCTTCCAAGTCCACAACTAAACCCTGAGCACCACATCTACACCTCTTTTAAATATCTCTGGGGACGGTGAATCAACCAATTTCCTGGGCAGCCTGTTACAATGCTTGACAGCCCTTTTGGTGAGGAAATTTTTCCTCCTATCCAATCTAAACCTCCCCTGGCACAACTTGAAGCCATTCTTTCCTGTACTATAGCTTGTTACCTGGGAGAAGAGACTGATCCCCACCTGCCAACAACCTCCCTTCAGGTAATTGTAGAGAGGGACATATCTTTCCTCTACCCCATACACCATGTTCCCTTTTGAAAAGGCTGTCTAAGCCATCCTTATCATTCTGTTTCAGTGACTCCTTTTTAACTATTCTGATGTCCCTTCCTTCTACTTACCTGTGTTTAAAAGTGGTTTTCTTTTGTCCTTTGAAATCATGCCATCAAAGCTCCTGGAGCTAGCTGTCTAGGTTTTGTAATCCAAAATTCATTTTACAAGTCTTGAGACTGGAAAGATTATTGCTTCTTCCCTTGGAGCACATAAGTTTCCTCTTCAAATTTTTCTGTCTTCTTTTCTGATGGAGCTTTTGTCATCTGAACAAATGAGAACACTTGAAGATGAATGAGGTAAATCTGGATTTACTCAATCCATCTACCTTATTCAAATCTTCAATCTTTAAATCTTCAAATTTGAAAATAAAGAAATGAATTATTTCTTGTGTTTTATCTTTTCCATCTAACTGCACAAAGCCAATATAAATCTGCTCCATAAAACTGAGCAAGAATGGCGGTGACCTTGACAATGGATCTGTAACAATTTTGTTACATGGATTACTGTGGTTTTACTGACAAGACATTCAACTTATGTACAGCAATTCTCTTGTAAGTGATAAAACACATCACTATCAGTGTTGGATGAGATACAAAAGGACAGCTTCAAGTCTGATTAAAATTCAATAGCCTATTTTAGCTCACATAACTATGTGGGACTTGCACTTGAATGCTCTGTGAAGTACTGACACTGATGTGATGAAGTAGTGTGTTCTGAAATAGAGAAAACTGAGAATCAAGCAGGCCGGCACCAAGCTTGCCAAGAAATTGGCACACTTTGTGACTCAGCTCCAGGACTGGGCCTCATTGACCCAATAAACTAAATGAGACAAAGTGCTTTCAAAAAAAAAAAATCTCTTCTGAAGGCAATCTGAAAATTTCCCACACAAAGTTCATATCAGTTCTTTCTTCAAAATGCTGAGGAATAACTGAAAATCTCCTAGTGTTAAACCTTCATTCTCTCATCCTTTTATACACAATACTGAAGCTCAATCCTTTCTGGGCCACTTCTCTATATAAAAAGTTTGCAGTGAATAATAAAAGAATCCTGTCTCCAAATTCTATATCATTTTTGAATATAAAAATCCACTCCTTTTAAAGCTTTCACTGGGCAATGCAAGCCACCTCATTTTCCACATTATTCCTCCAGTCCTCATTCCAATTTAATTTTTCCTGTATTTAATTTATAAATTTGAATTATTTTCACTGGCTCACTAGTGATGGAATGCAAGGTATATGCTATTTGTCATGCTTGATGTGTCATGTTTGGTTAGGCTAACAATTTTCAGCCAAGTAAACTCAATGTGGCTTTGTTATCTCTACATATCTTTGACTGTAAATTCCTCGAGGCAGTGACTGAGACCTCAACAAGGTACTGAAATCTATTAAACAAACATCAGTAGTTAACTTGTACAGTAAATTTCCATGACTTCACTGACAAACGTATTGCCAAATACTTTTCAGTATAATAATTGTCAGTCAAATAGCAAAACTCCTGAGCATTGAAAGCTGATATAAATTGAAGAAGCATATTGAAACTGTATGAAAACCTAGGTAACATAACACAAATCCTACTGGGAAACAAAATAATAAACATTTTTGCACCAAATCACTGGTTGTTTGGATTAATCAAACATATTCTATCTTCTATATACTATCAAGTTGTTCTTCCCATCCTCAGTACACTTGCAGAGACATATAAAATACACAAAATAGCTGTACTGCTAATCAGCAACATACCTGTGTAAAGCTCTAAAAGCTTCAACACTTCCCTGAAACCCATACAGATCTGGCTGTGCCAGCCAGATAAGAAATAGGCCAAAAGGACAAAGACAAACTTGCTAAGGCCTCCAAGACTGTAGAATAGATTTTGTGCACAGCTACAACCCGGCAAGCTATTCAGCACAGATAAACACCATTATATTTTACGTAGTGATGAAAGATGGTTCCTTCTTACTGAAGATCCCCTTGATTTCTTTCCACTTTTCTATGGCTTTAATCAAATCAAATTGTAGGAAGCCTAAGTCTTCACATTCTGGCTTTTCAGTATTGCTACACTCAACTTGGAGCAAACCAGCTTAGGAGCAAATTAATGGTATTTTAAAATACAACTGAGTTTGCTACACTGTCAGATTGCATTCTGTAGCAATCATCTGATACATTCCTAAAAAAAAAAAAAAAAACCCAAGAAACTTTTTATCACTTCTACTTCAATGATAATTTTACAAACTAAAATCAACAGAAATTTTACGGTAGAGATTCAATATGCTCTTAATGTCCTATTTGGCATTTGAACACTGACCATGGTTTGACCTTTATTCTTTTACATTTGCCTCTTCCGATATTTGGAAACACAGGTGAGGGGAGCTTATTTTAGTTAAATTCCAGAAAATTAAGTAACTTACATTTTACTAACAAGATCACTTAACTGAAAACACTCAAGCACTGTGTGCAAAAGCCAGCTGGAGCACTTACAAGTGGAAAAATTTTATGGTACTGAATAGAGTAAGACATGACCAAGTTAACTCCATGCATTTAGTAAAAAAAACCCCAAACAACATGCAGGGGATAGTTTCAAATCACAGTTTCTATTCTTTAAAAGCATAATCCTGCCTTGCTTTTAAACTTGTAACAGAGACAGCAGTTAATAACAAGTCGAGGACTGACTGCATTATGGGGCTGTTAAGAATTCACACATGGGTAAATGGGTATCCAAGGAAAGGCCCACAGGCCCATACACATAGAAAATCTATACAACAATGCACAGAAGCCTGTTTTCAAACATTTGGTGAATCAAATTCAAACAAAATGCAGCATTAACTCTCTAGTTTGAAAAATTCAACTCTATCAGTCCAGTAGTGATATTTTCAAAAAATACTATGCTCATTTCTTAGAGTGATTATGGCTTCTAACCACAAAACAAAGGGCAAGAAAACAGTTACATGTATTTTAAATAAATGATACTAAAAAGAGGTGGTAATGGAAGTTACTGAAATTCTGTATCACCCAGGATCTGAATAACTACACTAATACAACATTTAGTCATTATTTTGTAGTCATAAATGGCTAAGTTACCACTAATCCTCTCTTGGATTTTGCAGAATATATTTTAGCTCAGAAAAGTTAAAAAAATGCACCTACACTGCCATCTTGTGGAAACTATCCATTTTCTACTGATTAGCTTTCCTGGATGAAACACCCATTCCAAAGGAAATTTCCTTTTCTTTTAGTACACTGCTCTTACCTATCAGACAGGTAAAAAAATTTATTTCTTTAAAATAGGACAGTATCAGTTTTATTTTAACTCATTTTTCTATATAACATAAAACTGATGAGACAGATTCTGCACCAAATTAGTACTTCAAAGTGCAACGCAGATAAAACTAGCAACTAGAGAGAAAAAACCATATTACACTGAATGCAGCTCAGTGACAAATTGGAATTTTTCTATTTTCCAAAACCATGTTTTTAAAATCCCCCTTTCAAACACATCCTCCCATCTATAATTTAAACAGCACCTACTCAGTATCTCAAGTAAGGCTTCCAGTAACACCTGTAGAACATTTCTCCCTGTTGGAGGAGCTGTCACTGAGCAGAATTCCTGCTCAGAGTGGGAATAGTTCCACCGTGACATGAAGGAAGCATTTCATGACCCTTTACAGGGTAAATCACACTTCC
Organism: Rhipidura dahli; assembly: GCA_013399225.1. Lineage (NCBI taxonomy): Eukaryota > Metazoa > Chordata > Aves > Passeriformes > Rhipiduridae > Rhipidura > Rhipidura dahli. The sequence goes on from VXAC01004913.1 coordinate 217,533, forward strand.
ATTCCACTGTAGGCTGTAAGAACCACAAGGTATGTATTTTTCACTCAGGACTGGTAAATAAACATTAATCAGTTCCAAATGGTGCTATATCAGACAGATTCAGCAAAAATTGCCTCATTTTCTATTTTTATGAGTTTTTTTATATGGAGATTTATAATCTTGGAGGGACCACCCATAAAAGTTAAAAAAGCAAAATACCATAACACGGAGCACAAAACCCTGCAGCGTGGACAATAACTGCAGCAAAACTACAGTTGGGATTAAGTCTGAAGTTCTGCAAATGTGCTCTGATGCCTCTTTTTGGGACTGTTTGATATATTTAAAAAACATGTATTGCAGTCTTCCACATTTTTAACTGGACCTACTCCATCTTCAAGTTAATCTTCCTAAATATTCTCCCTTATCCCTCTCTGCCACACTTCCACAGGCCACTATGAATATGATGATGTCTTGGTGCACATTATATTCCCCAAACAGCTATAAAAATATATTGGCATTCCTGAGCTCATGAAGATTGTACAGCATTTTATTAAGACAATGTTCTTCCATTGTCCTCAGCAGGAAAACTACTGAATTCTATGGTCCTGAATGCCACAAAAGAGACAATTTTGGTCCTGTTTGCCCCCAAAACACAAACAAGCCAACCTTTGTCCATCATGTGTGGGGCAGAGAAGATTACTGGGCAAAATGGGGTGGGAGACATGGAAGAGGTTATACTTGACTGAAAATTGCAACAACCTATAGGACCCTCCTTAATTGTGATGAACTATGAGAGAGTCAATTATTAGGCCTACCCAGACCAGAGAGAACATTTACTACTGGAAGAGCAAAGAGAACTTCTATGTCAATAAGCAGAGAGTTCAAGTAGGTAGCATAACAATTAGTTGCTCTGACAGTATTTTACATGAACACTGACAAAAAGACCTCAAAATCTTAATAAAATTATGCTCACCTCAGTGTGATAGGCTTCAGAATGAGACAAACAACAAATTTTCTGACTGAAAGATGTCAAGGCTTTTACAGCCAGAACTGAATGTAAAATTAAGGTTAGAATCATCCTTATGACACTGAGGACCACATGCCTGGAGAACAGTGCAATTCCCAATCACAAAAATCCAGCTTTTTTTTTATTTCAACCACTCATTTAAAATCCAAAAGCAAAAAAACAAAAAATACCCAAGTGGTCCTCTATCCACAAGTTGCTGGTTGGATAGGGAACTTCAATGCATTCATTTCTTTTAGAGTTGCTGGGCTAAGCTGGAGCTTGTATTAGCAACAAGCATAGCTCTATCAAAAATATGCTGGTTTTATCCTGTAAAAACAATATCATCTTCTGCATTACCTATTAAGTTGGCCTGTCTGTTAAATTTGCATGTCTGTTATAATTGAGAAGTTTATGTGCTTTAAAACCAAGAGCAAAGGTAAAACTTCTGCTTCCAGAGACAAGTAGTATATGAAAGCTTTTAAAAACCGTAAAGCTGCTTAAATGTTTTTGATTATAAGAAATAATTCTAAATGGTTACTTATCTAAGGACGTGAATTAGTCCATACACATCCTGGTCTTCTTCCCTTCTCTCACCTCAGGCTCTTCTACAAAGGCAGCTGCAGCACCATATTCTGGCCCAAGTCAGAAACCCTCATTCCCCCCAGCTACAGATCCAGTTCTGAGAAACAATAACAAAATCATAGGAAAATTTCATGTAATAGGTTTATTTGTTTAAATAAATATTATTCAATTAATAATATGTGATGGTTATACACCAGGAAGATATTTTCTCAGAGATATTTTGGGAAATATACTGTTTTTCAAAGTAGGTCAATACCCAAAACAGCCTGGCATTTTTGGCAGAAGAGAGGAAAGTGAAGTGGAACTAGATTATGGGGCAGTTTCAAGTGAAGATAGAATAAATCCAGGTAGAAGTGGGAGAAATTCTGAAACCACCTGTTTATTAAATTTCAGTAAATGGTTAACAAGCATGAAAATAATCACTTAATAGAAACACCAAATCTTTTGGAACAACCTATACACATAAATGTATATTTTTACATTTGGTCTAAGGCCAAATATACTTTCTGTACCTTAATATGCCAGCTACCTCTGTCTTTGCCTTGACAAATGTATAACATGCTTTAATAGTGTACATAAAAAAAAACTTCATCAAATAATTTCCACTTCAAACATAGGGCTTGGCACTATATAAGTAAGTAAGAAACATATGTGTAGCATACCAGCACAGAAAATGGCAGGTCTGCAAATGTGCAGCATCCTCCTGATGGCCATTATTACTACATAAGCCCAGTATTCATACATAGAAATATGAAGATCTATTTTTATTGCCTTAAAGCTGGACATCAGAAATCACTTTAGTATTTTAGAGCTCTCAGCTCAGTGTGTTTGAAAGGACCACGTCTCCATGCACTGTTCAATAAGTATTTGATGTTAGTTCACAATTGCTCTGTATAATTTAAGCATCCACCTTTAGGGGATTTTGTGCCCCTTTCCCCCAGAGTATACTTGCATAATTTCTCACAGATTCTTGGGAACTCATAAAAGTTTTATATATACATGTCAAGATAATAACCACTTTTAGGTAAGTAAAACTAGTGCTGGCTCTGAAAAGCTGTGGACATCAGGAGAGCTAAGCATTTCTGGGCTGATTTAAGTCCTTGACTTTGCATTTGTTCATATGTGTATCTCAGGCAAATTCCTGATTTCTATGTGTTGCTTATATTAATGGAAGAACGATCCACTCAATATCTTCAATGCTATACTCTTGGACATTGAACAGTTTTTCAGAATGCCAAAACCAGGAACCTTCCTTAAAGGATTTATTTTTTAAGCATTCCTCCTAAAAGTTATGATTTTGTTTTGATGATGTTGATAAATATAGCTTGAGCCTTCCAATTGTCTTAAATATGAAATCACTGTGGTGCTCTTTTAAAGAGAAATTGTGCAGTTTATTCAGAGTCAGTGATTAGTGAACAGGACATTATTGGCACAGGTTTCAGTGGTGCAGTATCAGGTCATATAACAGCAATCGTTCCTGCCTTTTCTGTAACTTTATATTTAAAATTATTTTATTGGCAGTTTTCTCACAAAAGTTTCTTTTTTGCACATTATTTGATTAAAATGCTTGAAATGTTGAAAGCATTCATCAATAAAATAATTAAGTGTATCCCACAATGTTAATTTATTTAGACACCGTTCAAAAGATGTAAGATTGTTGCCATACCCTGTTCTCCATGTGAAAAGCAGTGGATAAATTTTAGCATTCAAGAAGAAGCCACGGGCTGAGACCACCGCCCACAGGGGTGTGGCATCTCCCCCACTTCTGGACCCTTCTCGCAGTTCTCTGATGCGTATTCAGGAGGTTAGTTGACTATGCATCAGGTCCAAAGGTTCTCATATATCTGTTTTGTAGTTGGTTCTGTTCACCTGGTTCCTCACCTGCTGTCTCCCCATTGGTTGTATCTACCTCACCCCTCCCCGGGCACAAAAAGGAGATGCAGGAGGCACCAGGGGCCATTCTGTGTCTGAGTACAGTTTGCACACTTGTTCTGTTTTCCCCCATGAGGGAAATAAAGAGTTAATTTAGAGTGGACCATTTCTTCTACCTTTGCCACAGCCGATTGCTGTTTGCCTAAATGGAGCTCCCAGGCATCTCTACCAGGGACCAGAACTCTGCCCTGCCTCTGCTGCCCCAATCGCTGGCGCTGGGCAAGTCTGTGTCCTGGCCACGAGTTACCTAGGCAAGAAGAAAATATCCAGTGACACAGCCCTATATAAGATCACAGTATTTTATGCTCATTAAATATTAAACTAACCAAGACAAAAGTTTTTAGACTCATTTTTTTCTTCACATATATTATTCTTTATTCTCTTTACGTATGCAAATTTATTTATCTATTTATCGCTTTCCTTTACAGTGCAGCTTGAAAAAAGACAGAGAGCTATGAATGGAAAGACAAGAAGAGACCAAGCAGCAGTGATAATTCTGAACCACAATCAACATCCCTGAAAAAAGTTTTCCTCCTGCCTCCCTCCCTTGCTGCTTAGTGTTGGTCAAGATTTCTTGAGATGTCCAGAAAATGTGTCACAACACATTTACATGTCTGTATCCCTGAAAGAAATTACAAACATGTTCCCTGTGTTGCTAATGGTCCTCTTTTGAGCCAAGGATATTCTCATGCAATAGTGATATATATCAGACAAAAATATTGCATAAAAAATAATAAATTAGTTGAATTAAAGATTATACAAGAGCTCTGAGACTTTAAAAAAAAAAATCCAACAAGTAATTTCCTCAAACAATGGGACTTTTAATCAATATACCCTTACATGCCATTCACTTACTATGCAAGGAACGACCTGCCATAGAGTTTTTACACATAATAAAAGAAAGAGTTAAACCTGTGAGTATTGGTACTTAAACAACCTTATAAACTTGTGCAAGACTGACATGGCTATAAAACCTCTGTTCATCACTAATAAATCACTCCCTTTCTTTATCTTAACAGCACCAGCATAAACCTGAATGATAACAGTTACTGTCCAGATTTACAGTGATGTAACTGAGGTCAGCACTTGGATCCATATGTTTTAGTGTGTGGTTATTTCTATGCATACTTAAAAGTATCAACCATACTGAACCAAAGAGGCTGCAAAAAAAAGAGAATAAAGTTCCACTTATAATTTGTCCATGTGCCCAATCAAAGCATCTGTGAACAAACAGAAAGGTCTCTCTATAGCAACACCAGCCTGAACTTTATATTTAAAAGCATGTGTTGAGCAGGGAGAAAGGAAGTGCACAGTGCAACACAAACTGACAAACTGACTTTCACTGCTTTCCTGCTCTGCCTCTAAGCAGGCAAGTGACACTAGATTGCGTAATAAAGAAAGATGTGTGGTTTCAGGAGGTCTGTGGAATAGAAAGCAGAAGACCCTGTAGCTCAGTTCTAGAAAGAAAATCCAACAGTAACATTGAACACAGACAGATCAAATCAATAAATACCATGAAATACAAAACTCCTTTGAATATGCAACACTCAATTGCAGAAATGCTATTGTTTAATTCAGTTGGAAAAAAAATGCTATAATTTTTTTTGGGACCACTGCATTTCATTTCACATGGGGTAACAGAATAGAGAAAGGGAAGAAGACCAAAACTATTTTTCTGTCTGTACTCTCTGGTAGGGAATTTGGGGTGTGTTCTCTATGCTGTCAACAGAGACAGTCAGATCACATGTCCTCCAAAAAGATACCTGTGTCTATAGCTTATTCCACACTTCAGCACGGTACTGCCAAGCACTGTAGGACACTTAAGCAGAACTTAAATGAAACCAAACTGACAAATCCTTTGTAAGTGTTCTGGTTTAACATAACAGAATTATGCTGGTATGCCACCAAGAGGATCCTTCTTCCCTAAGTTTACTGTCCAGCTATTTTATTACAACCAACAAATGGTGTTAAAGTTCACAATAAAGAATGCAACTGACTTTATTATAACATATCAGCTGTTCAATTTTAAGCTTCTTTTAATAGCCTCTGCTTTCTTTTTTTTTTTTTNAAGGCCTTTTGTTTCTTTTTTTTTTTTTTTTTTTTTTGTATCCACAAAGAACATAAAGCAACAAAGCCTGGTGTGTTTAATGGAATCTGAAAACACTCCTGGAAGGAAAGGAATGCATGTGAAATTATGATTTCTGGAGTACCTAATTTTGTAACCAAATCAAAACTTCTCTGCATTTTGTTTAAAGTCATCTCACCCAAAACTTCCTTCACACATCTAGAAAAAAATCAGTAAATGCACCTTTTGCATGTGGACAGAGAACAGCAAATATCAATTGCTTTCAAAAACATTTTTGAAGAAAGATAAATGCCATTTCTTCTACTGTCAAGTTTACACACAGAACTAAGGTCATTTTCATTAGGTCTTGTATGTCTACCATTACTAGGCCACAGACTCAAAGTACTGCCTAAAACATTTGTCAAATAGCATTTCCACATTTCCCAAAATGTAAATGCATTTTGGGAAGAAATGAGGAATGCCATTTGTTTATAAACAAAAATAAACAAAATATGATGTCCTAGCCCTCCAGTGGTCTTCTCACCAAGCTGACATACACCCTGCCACACCAGTTTCACACAAGCTGGAAGGATTCCAGAAAGTCTCCAAGGACAAATTTTAGAAGGAGGTCCTAGCTGAAATATTGGCAGCACATAAATTTGTCTTTTTAATGGCAACCACTTTACATTGTTTAGCACATTTAGCAGGATTTAAAGATGAATTTAATATATTCACAAACTCTCAGAAAAAGCCTGAAGTGGAGGGGGGGAAAAATGGTAAGAGATGAAACATATAGTCACTGCCAACACGTCTTGAGCAAGCACTTCATGAGCAGGTGAAAAAAAATCTAGTGACTGTGAAGAGCTTGATGACAGCTCTGGGTCTGCTCCTCTTATTCAACTGTTTCCACTTATATTCACTTCTGCATCTGTTATATATTATGGGGTGTTTTTATTAGTAGCTTTGGATCCAGTGAAGCAGGTGAGCATGTGTTCAAAAGACAACTGAAAAAAAAAATAACACATAAGAAAGAAAAGATGAAACAGTTCAGAGAAAAGCAGAACAAAGTGTGCTCTTAGCAAATAAAGGCATCCTCATTTTAATTGGGCCTATGCCATTTGAATTGAGACAAATTAGTAAAACAGTTTAAATTTAAATCAAATCAGGGGAAGTAAGTTGATGCATATAATCTCTCTCGGCAAGAACTGCTCAAGAAGAAAAACAGTGAATACACACACTTACCACCTGTAAGTATCTAGCATAAAATGATCTTCCTTAAATAATTTTCCCCATCTTCCCATCCTTCTCCTTCGAGCAATTATTTACAATTCACTTGATAATCTTGCCTGTTTTCCTGTGTTGACAGAGGTCCCAAGTCACGAATGCATTTGAGATCCAAGTGCATAGCAGAAAGGAGAAGAGTTAATTCCCCACAAAGTATCTTTCCTAAATATGAACTTTTTGGCCAAGGCTGATGAATTTATGCTTATTTTTTTAAACTGTTCTTGGAGGGAAAAGGGAAAAAAAGAAAAAAAGTAAACCCCAAACTTGTATCCAAAGTACTTTTTCTCTCTTGGATTATATGTAAATGGGGTTTTTTAGAGGTTTTTGTTTGGTAGGTTGTTTGGGTTGTTTTACCTATATTGGCTGTATTTTAATACTTTAATTGCTGATTCTGAAAATGTGCAGCTTTACATATGGGACTACATGCAAGAGTATTAAATAATAATAATTAATTTTTTTCTACTGCTGAGACTACATCATTCTGACTGGGACTGTGAAGCACTCCACAGTCCAATAAATTGTAATTTCCCATCTAAAAAGTTTAGAGGTGCTGCAGAACCACTTAAGCACTTGACCAGCTCCTCCCTCAAAGGAATACAAACATCTGTATTAAAGTGTAGTTCCATGATTCATTGTCTTGTCTTCAGACAGTAAAGCCAGTTTAAGATGTTCCCATGCATTTCCTCCCTGACCCCCGCCATTCCTTGCTTCCTTTAAGCTGCTTCCTGAAATAATCCAATTATAGAAAATTCTCTCCAAAAAAAAAAAAGTAAAAATCTTTGGTGCTTAGGTGTTTTACTACAGTTAAATGCCCCTCTCTTTTTTTGATCACAGATGAAAACACTCTCCAAGTAACAAGTACCTACTTATCATTGGAAGGAAGATATTTTTCTCTTAAAACACACATGGTGATGACATCTATAAAGCAATCCAGAAGAAATTGTCTGGGCCATAATGACAAAAAAATCCATGAAATTCTGGTCTAGTCATCAGGAAGCTTACAGAGAGATGGTTTACATTACACTTGCTTTTCCCAAGACTTCTTAACCTTGTAGCTGTATATATAATATAATAACAAGCAAAAAGTTTCATGAAGCAGGAAAAAACACAAAACCGCACTTTGTATATGAACTATGCTATAGGTTGGTGGTTAAGACAACTCCTGAAAGTAGAGACATATATTTGCATTCCTTCTGCTGAGAAAATTACTACATGTCCTAAGCCATAACACAGAAGGCAAGTCACAGAATCAGAATCGTTTAAATTGCAAACGACCTCCAGGATCCTCAAATTTAGCCTTTGACCAATCACCACCTTGTCAACTAGACCAGAACACTAAGTGCCACATCCAGTTGTTTCTTGAACACTCACCACCTCCCTGGACAGCCTGTTCCAATGCTTAACAACCTTTTCCGTGAAGAAATTCCTTCTAAAGCCCAACCTTAACTTCCATTTATGCAGCCTGAGGTAATTTCCTCTTGTCCTGTCACTCATTGCTTGGGAGAACAGGCCAACCCTGACCTGACTACACCCTCCTTTCGGGCAGCTTTAGAGAGCAATAAGGTCTCCCCCAAGCTTCCTTTCCTCCAGGTGAAACAATCCCAGCTCCCTCAGCCACTCCTTACAAAACTTGTGCTCCAGACCCTTCACCAGCTCTGTCGCCCTTCTCTGGATACACTCCAGCCCTCAATGTCCTTCATGTTGTGAGGGTCCCAGAACTGGGCACAGCACTCGAGGTGTGGTCTCAGCAGTGCTGAGCACAGGGGGACAATCCCTGCCCTGGTCCCGCTGGCCGCACTGCTACTGATACAGGCCAGGATGCCACCAGCCTTCTTGGCCACCTGGGCACAGCTGGCTCATGCTCAGCTGCTGCCAACCAGCAACCCTGGGTGCTGGTTTTCCTCTGGGCATCTTCCCAGCCACTCTGCCCCAGCATGCAGAGCTGCATGGGGTCACTGTAACCCAGGGGCAAAATGGTGTTTGGCCTTGTTGAACCTTAGATAGCTGGTTTTGGCCCATGATCCAGTTTGTTCAGATCCTTCTGTACAGCCTGCCTGCCTCCCAGCAGATCAACATTCTCACACAAATCAGTGTCATCTGCAAAGTAACAAGTGTGCAACCAATCCCCTCATCAACAGATATTAAACAGGACAGGCCTCATGGGGGACACCACTGGTGACTGGCCAAAAACTGGATGTGACACCTTCCACCATCACTCTCTGCTCCTAACCAACCAGAGAGTTTTTAACCCAGTGTACTGTGCATCTGTCCAGTCTGTGGGATGCCAGCCTTTCCCAGGAGAATACTGTGGAAGACAGTATCAAAGGCTTTGCTGAAGTCCAGGTGGACAATATACACAGCCTTTTCTTCATCCAGTGCTGCCACCAGTCTTGCAAGCAGATCAGTGCAGTAAGTGGGCTCCAAGGACATCTATCAGACCAATTCCCAACGAAATATGTGTAAATGAGCTGGTTGGTTTTGGATACTGACCGGGTGAAAAGCTTCTCAGTACTGGTTAGAACTGGACAAAAAGAGATGTTCACGTTGGTGGAGCTCTAGACTCTCTTCTTTTGAGTTCTGGTGGCTCATTGTGGGAAGAGATAGGATGGGACTGAACTGTGGGATGTGCCTGCAGAATGCCATGGCAGCACAAAGAAGCTTGTCTCTGCCTGACCTTGAGGAGAGGAAATGCTACAGGGCAGAGAGCCCTGTGGAGAGGAGCCTGCCAGAAGCTGCCAGACACATGAGCAGCACATGATCACCCCCATATAAGGACATTAAGAAAGTGTGTTACTGACATAGCAATTTGTGATAGGTTGCTTAGTAAAAAACACCATATAAGGAAATACTGGGTCTTGAAGAAGTGTACAAAACCAGCTCATTTCTTTGAATAAACATCTCAGATTCCCTGCCAGTCTGAATCCATGCCTTAGTCATAGTGTCAGCTCTTGGGAGATAGCTTTGTGCTTAGGCATCCTTAGTTAAGTTGATCATCACTTTATTCAAACTACAGTCACACTGTAAAATTAAAAGTACAAACCATGATAACATTATAATGTAGTTTATCACATTAATTTCTCACTAACTGCATGCTAGCCTCACAAGTGGAACTAGATTTGTTTTCATTTTTTGTCACTCATTTGGCAAATTTTCAGATATTTCTGAAACGTTAAATTGGTCAGATTTAACAAAAACAACAGTTTGCCAGCTGCTGGATGTGGGGGAGCTAAAATATTCAGACTACTGGCAGGTATTCAGTCTATTTGGACAGATTGGGTGTAATCCAAATCAGAGCACGCAGACTACGCACCACAGGGTCACAGTGACTGCAGAGGAGTAAAACCTGTCCATAGCACAAACTAGGATAGCAGAAGAAAGGATACAGGTTGAGGAGACAAGATAAGGTATACATGAGTCACGGGGATTTAGGCAGGAAAAGAAGGGTGTATAGTCTGTTTAGATAAGATTTGACAACTTTTGTCAGGTTGCTCTAATACTTGAAAAAATTTGGTTTTCTCCAGATCATATTTATCGAGGCAGCCAAAAATAGTGCATCCCAGTGCTGTCATAAAAATAAATGAAAATTCAGATACATAATTCTTATTTTGCGGTGATTTTTAACAGGAAAAGTTTTATCATTTTCAAGAAAGTTACAAAACCAACTTTTGCTGACTGACTTAATAGAATTTGCTTGCCCCTTTTGTGCAACCATAATTCATCACCTTCATTTTGACATGCAAAACATTTCACATAGCTGCAGAAACACTGGAAACACTTGCTGCTTTCAAGTTCCTGAAGATATTTTAAACAAGTATATCTCAAAACCTCTTTTCATAGAAAAAAGGTAGAAGAGATTGAATAGAAGAGAATATCTCAATACATATTTTTTTCTTATTCAGAAAGTAACCCATCTTGCTTAGTCAAAATATTTAAATACATGAATGCATGCCTCTAAATGGTGCTGTTGTGATAAAATCTACATTCTGCCACATGGAAAGACTAGCATTATACTCTTAACAGATGTAGGGTTTGAATGGTTTTATATCCTTCAGAGAAAATGCAGAATATGATTTATTACTCTGACTCAAGTGAAATAATACTGAATGGATGCTGTCAGTGATGAACAACAATTCCAGCTGATGGATATTTTCTAAAGAAAGCAAAAGATAGCATCATTTCACTATTTAAGAGTTTGGAAGAGCAGGCTGGAGTGCTGAAACCTGCCAGAATTTCTATAACTCGTGGCCTTCTACTATCTACTTTAGGCAAAGGAATTACACAGTATGGATTATGGGACCTGAGGCTACACAATGTAATTTTCATCATCTCTGATGAAGGATTTAAACATGAGTACAACTTTAAGCAGATCCATTTTTTCTAAATGATATAGCATTACTATACAGAAGCACTCAAATCCAGATGTTTTCAAATCCTTGCAACTAGAAACCTAGATTTCCAACATACTGGGTCTGAATCTCTCTGGCACAAGAAAAAGCTAATGATAATTTTCAGTGAGATATTTCAATTGAGAAATACATCAGTTTCAAAGTCTGTGACTGGTGCACATGACCTGTCAGGCTTTAAAACCTTCTATATTATTCCACTGAAATAACTTCTATGAGGACTTGAGATTTTTACTTTTGATATTAGATCAGCAGGAAATAAAGAAGCAAACCTTGTTCACATTACTACAATGTCTCTCAAATGCTTTAAAACTTGACTACTTTTTAACTAAAGGAGAATAAGTAATTTCCCGAGAACAAGTATTTAAATTTATTAAATTTATTCCCCCTCCCCCCCCTTTTTTTTTTTTGACATTGTAACATTAATGTTTGAGGAGGTTAAGTTCTAGTCAGCATTGCATTAACTGTTGCTCTAACAAGTGTTAATGCAGTTCCTGCCTTTCCTCTAAAGTGCTATAAAAACACAGTACTTTCAAAATTTAGGTAAAGTCATAAATCTTGGCTCCAGGTGTTCCTGAATCACTCTATAATCTGAAATGAAACTAGTCTTGACCAACTCTGAATAAAGTTTGAATGCCATATAGATTTGTACTAAGTTAAACTACCTGAAGAATGAGTATGTAAAACAAACCGAAACTTACTGACATATTTACTTTCTGGAAGGCAAGTTAAATGAACTTTAATACCAAATTTGAAAATCCAGCTATAAAAGGGGTATGCAAACATGATTAATGAGTGCTGAACACCATCCAGATCACATACTTACTTGTAAGAATTATAGCAAGCAAGTAAAATTTCCACCCACAAGTAATACTCCCATTTAAATTAGAATTGCACTTACTCTTCCATTTTAAGTCAGTAGTTATTCTATGGTTGCCATACATCAGAAAAACCTGCTTAGTGAGAGAATAACACAGTTCAGTACAACAAACACAAACAACAACCTTTTCAAATATCATTCTTGAGTGCAGAGTGCACAACTGCTTCATTGCCAACCCTAACACAAATCCTTCTGAGTCTGCACCCACTAATCATGTTTCTACTTTCAAGGAATTTCTGAATGTCTCCCCTATCCCCCAACCACCACTACCATTCACTAGAAAATCCTCCCTCATTATCTTGACTGATTGCTTCAATTAGTGAGCAACTCACTCACTTACATTAAGTTCTATGTTTCAATTCCAGGAAAGCAAACCTTCACTGATATACTTCAGGTTTACTTAATTAGAAGGAAAATGAACTTAAATGCTCTACAGACACGGTGCTGGGTTAGACTGCCTGAATAATGCTGATAAACTGTTTGCCAAGACCTTCTTTGGTCACAGATTGCTTTTTCTGGTTGACAAGAAGCTCAACATGATCCAGACGTGCACTTGCAGCCCAGAAAACCAAGCATACCCTGGGCTGCATCAAAAGCACTGTGACCAGCAAGCCGCGGGAGGGGATTGTGCCCCTCTGCTCTGCTATGGTGACACCCCAACTAGAATGCTGCATCCAGCTCTGGGATCCCAAAATAAGCACGTGGATTGCTGGAGCAAGTTGCAGGGGAGATCACATGGCTGCTCAGTGGGCTGGAGCACCTCTCCTATGGAGACAGGCTGAGAGAGTTAGAGTAGGTCAGCCTGGAGAAGCGGAGGCTCTGAGGCCACCTTAGAGCAGCCTTCCAGTACCTCAGAGGGCCCTGCAAGAGAGCTGCAGAGGGACTTTGCACAAGAGCAGGTAGTGACAGGACCAGGTGGAATGGCTTCAAATTCAAAGAGGGCAGGTTTAGATTACATATCAGGAAGAAATTCTTTACCCTGAGGGTGGTGAGACCCTGGCACAAGTTTCCCAGAGAAGCTGTGGATGCCCCATCCCCAGAAGGTCAGGCTGGATGGGGCTTTCAGCATCCTGGTCTAGTGGAAGGTGTCCCTGTCTGTGGTAGGTGGGCTGGATCTAGATGATCTTTAAGGTCCCTCCAGATTTCTATCTACATGGTTGAGAAATTAAGGATTCTGGTTGTATGTATTCTTCAAAAAATATCCTGCCTTGTGATAACACAAGAGAGATCCACTCCTTAAGCAATTGGAAATTTAATTTGTTCTCAAGAGTTTCTACATAGCACTTGAAACAAAGAATCAGGGATCCTTACAGGAAAGCTAAAAGAGAAAACACAGGTTTTTGCAATGTAAGTAATCCATGAAATTCAAATTTGAATAACAAAATGAACAGCAGTGTAAAAAGTCTTCAGATTCAGCAATAGTTTTTAACAACTAGGTATTTACTTTAAAGCTTTTTAACAGTAGCACCATTTAACAGAAGAAAAAAAGAGACAAAGATCCTCTTTTCTGTGGGATTCCAACTTTTTTATTTCCCAACTCTAAGATTCAGGTTACTACCAGAAAAATAGTGGTAATTATAAGGTGACATCCATAATGCTCTATAAATAATTATTAATGCCCTTTCTTATGCTTTTTCCATGTAAATGAACTATCCCATCTCTAGTCAAGAGCAGTAGTTAAACTCTCTACTGAGGTGACAACAATTCTCCAGTTTTGTTAAAAACAGCCCTTCACCTTACCCCTTTTGCCCTACTTTGAACTTGCAAATGCTAAGTCTTACTTCTTAGCACTCTGCTTTCAGAACAACCTGAGCTTTGAAAAACCTCTAGAAACATCTGAGTACCTAAAAAGGTGGGGAATCTATAGGAAATAAACCCATCCTGTGACAAAAGACTAAATTAGCAAATACGCACATTAAAGCAGAGGAAGAAGTCACAGGGAATATTATGGATAGGTAGTGTAATATTCATATTTTAGAAAAGGAAGGAAGTGGGTTCTGCTGGTTTGCTACAGTACGTGGATATGGAAAGGAGATCAAAAGGCTTCTACTTATCTCAGAATTATTAAATAATTAATTGCTTTACAAGTGAAAACTAGCATATTAAATTTGAACAGTTTTAAAGAAAGGCACAATATATTCAGATGCAGAAAATTTTTATAATATGAAGATAAGTAACAAGGCCTAATAAAGAAGAGTTAATCTGAGTGTAAAAATTAGGCTGGAGAGATTATTTCTAGAAAGTTATATTGTCACAAATGTGGCCTACCAATATATCACAGAAGTGCTAAAGCTTTGTCTAAGCAAAAGCAGTTTGGACCAGGTGTCCCTCATTATGGGTTTCTAGCTTAGCTGAGGGTTAGACCTCAAGTCTCTGCTGACAGATGTTTGAGTAATACTTTATTTGGTTGCTTTGCAAGAAAGGGCTTAAATGATTGCCTTTGCTGACAGGAATCCTAACATTAACTTGAATTTGCAGTGGTACCTATTTCTCACAGGTCATCTGATGCAATTTTAGCTATGTAAGGAGCTTTGAATCTTCCTCAATTTCATCAGACATTTCTGTGTGGCCCTAAGGTCTCAGGCAGACAAGTGGTTAAAGCTCAGTACCAGACAGGGCCTCAGAAACCCAAAGATGAAAAAAATTCATGAAGTCTTTCATACTAAACAGACACCATGGTTAAGTGAGCTCAGCAGTCAGTTTAAGGTGTTTATCTTTTTAATGGGAGTCTAAATGTAAAATCATTACCTCCAACTTAAAGTTGTTAGTAAGCACCAAGTAATAAGTTATGTTACACTACTGACAGTATGAAATCCAATTCCTTTTGAAGGATGATGCACTCAGCTTAAAGTTGGAGTTTTTGCAATTATGTGATAGCTATGCTCATTACCTAGAATCCATCATGTTTTTCTGTGACAAATGTTCAATTTTCTTCAAGTCATATAAACATTAGGTATACAATACCCTCAAAGGAGTCAAAAGGAGAAGCAGAACCCTTCTACAACATCTTCATTTGAACGGGTTTTAGAGTTGAGAACTTCTTTTTAATACTATGTTTCCAATATTCTCCATTACCAATCACATTTCATATAGACCTAACATGCCAAAAAGAACCCAATGTTTGACCTAAGGAAGGTAAAAAAGATAAAATGGTTTTGCTTGGATAAATCAGGAGAAACAAGAAAGAAAAATATATGGATATACAAGTCTGTAATTTCAAAATTATAATTTCTAGAATGACAAGTCTATAATTTCTAGAATGATATTTTGTTAAGGGTCAGACCACAAAAAGCTGAAGAAAACTTAAAAGAGGCTGTTAGGAGAAAGATTTAATGTGTGCTGCTTCTACTGTTATAAAGTAGAAATATAAAATCTAAATCTAGTCATAAATGTTCTGGAAGAGGTAGTTATCTTGTGATAAGATCATTTTGGCTGATAATATTCAGGCTGTTAAGAACAGAAATACTGAAACAGTATTTACTGAAAATACTGAATGAAAAAAAATGCTGAAATAGTTCAATCCTGACAAACATTAAACAAGATATATGACAAATCTGACTTGCAATGATGAGTTCTAAGTTGAATCTCCCTATGCAAAAGTGAGATACTTGCAATGATGAGTTCTAAGTTGAATCTCCCTATGCAAAAGTGAGAGACAAGGTTAAAAAGCCCCTTTGGAAAATATCAGAGACATTACATTTTGCTTTGAAAAATCCAGGTTTCCAACAGAAAATAGAAAACATTAATATGATTTATCCAGAATCCCAAGCTTACATTTACCTGTCCAAATAATACTGGAAATAGTCAGGTTCCTTCCCTACTGACCTGTTTCTGTTCTGCAAGCATTGTTTTCATACTTGAAGTTTATTGTTTATGTATCTTGTCTCTACTGTTTCCCTCCAGTCATGCTAATTATACAAACATAGTCACAATTTTACTCGTATGCTTATCTACAGCTCCCATGGGATATTCCCTAGATTTACCTTTTCTAGACCATGGTTCTTTCAAGGTTCACATTCTGCAAGAGCCTACACAATGTCCCCAGTGGTCATTTTTGAAAAATTATCCTAATTGATACAGAATCTTTACCAAGAGAATAGAATGAGGTAACAAGAACTTCACTTTTGTCGTGGTACTTGACTGAACCTGTTTATTTTTTCACTCCCTTTTTCCTAGATCTACTAGAACACAAAACATACCACAACAATAGCTGTCTTGTTCTGAAATTCAGGGCATAAAAGAAAGTAGTAGCAAGCAAAATACTCACAGATTCACCTGACATAGTAATAAACACCATTAACAATTTCTTCTTTACTGAAGGAGAGAAAAATGGATTTGCTTAAGGGCAATGCTATTCAAAAAAGATAGGGCTTAGAGTAACAGCTATGTTATAAGCCATATCACAATAATACAGCCAAAACCGTATTTCTAACATTTCTTAAAGCTCCTGCTTTGGGATATTTTTTTTATTCCACATAATCACAAAATTAATTTTGTTTATACTAGAGTACGGGCAGTGCCAATCTTTCTGTTTTTCAACAAAACCCAAATATATGAAGATAAAACCAGAAAGGAGAATCAGCTTTAGTACTTGCAGCAGAAGCAATGAGCTTGCTCTCCTCTTTCCCCAGATATGTAATCCAGACATTAAACTGAAGAAGCAGTTTCTGAAACACAAAAGCATAGCTTCAGTTTGTAAAGGAGGAAAACATGAGTAGGCCAGATATAAGGAAGGGAAGTGACAGGCAAGTAAAACTCCCTCTCAGCTACAAAATCAGTTCAAACAATAAGGACTAAATGACATACGTGCTAATAATCGCAAGAGAGCTGGAGTCGTGTGCAATAGTGGGCTTGTCACTGACATCAAGAAAATCTTTCTTAGCAAGAGAGTACATACACATTTAGAGATGCAAGAAATGTAACAGAGCAATTTCTATAGAGATTGTAAGACAACATTCTTGGATATCTTTTCTTAGACATTGGAAAATATTAAATTAGAGGGATTATATCTGCAACATGGATTCAGTGTTACAAATAAGCAATGAACAATAAAAAGTGAATATCGAGTTTCTCATATAAAAAACCACATCATTTTGAAATATTCTCTTTATTACAAGCAGCTTTATAATTTTAAAGATTAAAAGCTTAATATTTTTATATAAAGCTTTATAATTTAACATCTTTATCTGAAGTTCATATTTCTAAGTGATCAAGGAATTTTATGTGGAAAAAAAAGGCTGGTTGTCAACTTATTGGGAAGTGTAGTGTTTAATCTTTTCTCAAACACAAGGACCTTGTTGCACCATTGCTCCATTATTCAAAGTTGTTCTTATCTTCTCCATGACTTACAGAACTGCAGCTAATACGTTTCCTGATAAGACAACATTGGCTACTGTTATCTGGAAAAAGCAGCAAATGTCAATCTTTTATGAAAAAAAATGTAGCTTAAAGACTAAACTGTTTATATTACAGTAGACAAGTCTGTCTACATTTTCCTATACACTACACCAAAACAGAAAATATGTATCATACTTTATACGCCTTCTTTAGGGTCTCTTTAGAAAGAGTCAACTTTTAATTTTGTGCAATGACTACCACTGGAGCAACAAAAAAGAATGGCCCTTTACCAAATTGTCTGACTTAACATTCACATTTAAAAACATTTGACTTTTGAGAATGATCCTGTGAAGGGCCAGGATGATCTTTGTGGGTCCCTTCCAACCCAGTTTATTCTGTGATTATTTTTGCATGAATTACAGGCTTACTTTACAAGAAAACAGGATAGTATTTCTTAAATCATTCCAAATACAACTTCAGTTTTTAACAGGAAATCACTGAGACCATTTAAAGTAGTAATCTTGAGTTCAGGCTATCCTTACTTCATTTTATCATTTCTGTTAAAAGCCAGTATTAATTATGTTTTGAATATTTTATTGATATTTATAAACACATTAATCCCTTCAGTTCCCAAAGATAGACACAAAAGTACACATACAACAATAATGGTGGGAAGCATGAGATATTTCAACTGCATAACACGAACTAGAGGGAGCAGCATTTAACTCCAGATTCCACACTCAGTTAATGATGTATACGCTGCTGTCCAAGATGTTAAGACTGGAGTTACCAAACTAGCCCAGTTATCAGCAGGAGCACAGTTACTGCAACAGAGATTGGCATGTTCTGACTCATAAACTTCCTGGGTCTCATAGCCTGTGCTGACCTCAACATTAGCTCCAGCAACAAGCCAGGACCTGAGCTCCTGAATTTACTGATAAATTAGGAATGCTCACACTGGCTGCAGTTACAATGTTATTTACATGGACCCAGAGTGATTACCTGAGCTACCTTATGCTTCTGAGCACAGCTGTAGTTTAAGTGTTCACATTAAACCTCACTCAGTTGGACAACAAAAACCCCACCAATCATTTTTCACTCCCCTACCCCCCAGACATTAAATACACAAGCATAACAGAAATAAATACTGTTAGCATGCCTGATGGGATTCAAATGGGGATAAAAATGCAAGAAACTGTAAATGAGGAGCTAAATGAGTAATCAAGATAACTTAACTTAGGCAGACATTTTAAAGTTAGCTATGTGCCAAAGTGTGCTGCTCAGGTCAGTCAGCACAGGTCTGAAAGGTCTATTACCTACAGCTCAAAAACCCTCTCTGGCACCTGGGAAGTTTTAGATAACCTGCCAAATTAAGTATTCTCCTCTTATTTATAGGTCTGTGATTTCTACAAGATTCAAGATACTATCACATTCCATCTTCTTTCATTGATTAAAGGTTTATGAAATAATTTGCTGAAACAATATTGCTGTCTATCCTGGTTCCAGCCAGGACAGAGTTAATTTTTTTTGCAGTACCAGGGAGGGTGTGATTAGGACATGGAGGTTTTCCCATACCACCTCACCTCATTGCTGAGGGAAAGGGAAAGGGACACTCTTGCTCAGGAAGAAGGGGCTCCTTCCGGGCTCAGCGACTATTTTGCATGGAATCACTCTCTTTTGAAGCCTTTGTTTATTAATGCTGTTGCTATTCTTGTAGTTTTTCTTATCTCATTGTTGTTCCTAGTAAATTGTTCTTGTCTCAACCCACGATCTTTGCCTTTTTTGCCTCCAATTCTCCACTCCATCCCGCCCACCAGGAAAGGGCAAAACAGAGAGAGTGGTTTTGCAGAGTCTCAGTGAATTGGGGAATATCATTCCTAAACCAGGACAGCCCTAATTGGTGCCCAATGTAGGGCATGAAGGGTTGATAACAGATCTGCCCGGAGCAGGTTGGAAACAATTTTGACCTAAGCATTTGTGGAGTAGGTATGGAACCACAAGGCTGCTTGTGGTCTGTTCACGTGGTTCTGGTACACATGTGACCACCATTCTACAGTGTATTTTTTTCCTACTCATTTGAGCTGTTCTGATTTCAAATGGTTCTCAACATGAGTATACTTTTCATTAAATGCACCTCCTTGGTATTTTGTGCTGCTTGATTGTCAGATACATTACATTCTGAAAGTAACTTTTAAAGTGTTATTTAAATAAAATATATCCTGCTGACACTCATTTTTGGGTTCATCCAGAGCCTTTTTCCTGCTTCCCTTGTAACTACATTTTTATCTCCTCCAGATGAATCTCCTGTGGACCTCACTTCAATAACCAGAAAAGACCTCCATATTCTGGGTTTTGATATTTCAAGGCCTCATCTCTATTCTGATCTGAGTTTGCTCTTTACTCAAGACAACTTCTCTCCTTAAGTAAGGAGGGATTCACAGATAACTTGTCTTTTATTGCTGAAGTGAAATTATGCCTGTACAGCAAAGCTTACAAACCCTACCAGAACATCTACAGATCATTGCTCCTGCTGGTAAATCGGTATTAGTTACTACATATTTATGTCAATCTTTAAAATGGGGGTAACACCATCAGAAAACTCACTTAAAATCCCAACACTTGTCAAAGACATGCCTGTAACAAAAATACTTCCAGTCAAGGCTGAAGCCTTTAAAACAACTTTGAAATATTAATCTCAGTGCCTTCTCAATCACTAGAATAATTCCCTTTTGTTCCTTCCATGCAAAAGTAACATAACAGTTATTCCCTGTGTATTTTTCATACTCAAGACTATTAATGATCGGTGCATCAACACAGTATTATGCAAGTCCAAGTCAGTTTCAAACAACAAGATTTTGCAGTTTTGAATAGTCAATCACAAAATACTTACAGCAATGTTGTTCGCTGGTGTATCTTCATGAAAAAGGCTGTTTGTAATATGGGGAATACAGAAATGTTCTAACAGTGCTATATGAAAAAAACCTACAGAAATTTTGAGTCACTGATCTTAAATTGTTATATCTCAGCTTAAAATGGAACTTGATAAAGTATTCAGGCTACTAATCTTCCACCATATCAACACCTATTTTTCTGTAGTTCAAACAAGAGCATAACTACTTTAACTGAAATTATCACAGCTGTCAACTACTTTTATAACTACAAGAAGCCGGAGCCTAAGTTACCACTAATACATAAGCTCAAGCAAGTTCATGAACTTACCCTTAGTTCCTTCAATAGGTTCCAATGGGATGGTTTCAATTACAAGAAAAAAACAGGCTACTTTTTTTTTCCATTAGCTTTTTTCCTAAGTAATTCTTCGTGGGCATAAACAATGAACAAAAGCACATCATACTCAAGAGAAAAACAAGGGGAATTCTCTTAATTTTGCAGTTGGAGAAAGAAGACAAAGAAATTACTATCAGTAATTTCAGGGACAAAGACTATGCAAACCAGATCATCAGTCAGTATGATAGGAAAGGCATAGTGCATTCTACTCAATCACCTATGGAACAATGAACACACACTAAAAATAACTGGAGAGTCTTCATGTATATTGAAACTTGCTTATATTGGTAGCAATGAAATGCTTCAAACTCTATTAACTATACTGCCTAGTTTATCACTACAGTTAAACTACGGTTGAGAGTTTGTTTCATATTTTTATAATATAGTGTGGTAGCCTGTTTGATGTATTTTAAATGTGTTGCACATTCATACACGTTTATTACACAATACGAAAGATTTCAAAGGATATTCCCCAAGGACTGGGTTTGCATTTGCCTGTATATTTTATGGTCATTTTACACAGCAAAGAAAGGATTGGGTTTTTCAGGTTTTTTTGAACATATGAAAAATAAGGCTCTAAATCCAAAAAAAAAGGCCAAGGGAAAAAAAAATAAAAAACACCTAAAAAACCACCAGCACATGTAATAAACAGAGCTATTTCAACTCTTGAAAACTGACACAATTCCAAAATGTAGATTTAGATTTCCTTTAATCCTATTTTCCATATTTTTCTCAGACACACATTTGCTCTTTCATTCAGTCAATTCAAAAATAAATTAAACAAGTTTTCATGAATATGCACATTGGGACTTTGCATAGGAACTTCTCCACTTCTAGCTTACTGTGGACTCAGAGAAAGATATCCTTTGGCAATAAAACACCAGCTTGACCCATTCTCTCTCCTGTTGCAGCTGTTGACAGCACAGCAGGCTGCTCCAACTGAAAGCTCAGGCACAAACATTTGGATGCAATGTCATAAGCTGATCACAGAGCTGATGTGAATGAGAAAAATTAAAAAAAATAAACAAGACCACCCAAAAAAATACAATCAATACCTCTCGCTATTTATTTTCAGAAGAGTGTATTTAAATCACATCAGTTACAAAACACAGCTGATAACACAGACAGATGGGAATGATCAGCGCTGGGAGGAAATCCCTTAAGCTGCCAAAAACTTCAGCTTTGTGAAACTATTCTCAGCATTCATGGAAAATATTCAAGGCTCTCTACCTCTTAATCCCAGTTCATATTTCAACATGCACTCAATGCAGTGCAGCAACACCAGGTAATAAGAGAACAGACACACAAGTGTGAAAGTTTATGAAGACCTTGCAGTATGTTTTAGAAATATAATTACACTTTTGATTAAAATACCCTGAAGTATAATATTCTTTGACATTGCTTATGCTAAAAACTTACTATAAACCTAATATTGGCAAAATTACATTTCTGTTGATTTTGAGTCTATCATTAAGTGATTTTGGTTTACAGCATAAGTTTTCTTTACAATAATTGCAAAGGGAAAGGGGAGGGGAAAACCAACACACAATGCTGTGTTAGAACATCAGTGCTCCATGCTAATGCTAATTGTTGTTAACCTGTAACTAGAGCAGTTTGCTCCCAGAGAGTAAAAAGCCTCGCTACTTCCAAATCAAGCATCTGCTCTAGATTGCCTAAAGAGAATGAATTTTGCAATGACTGGTAATAATAGCATTTTTCTCTCAGGTAAGGTCACATTTCTTAAACAGAGATACTAAGTTCACTATTCCTCATTAAATAAGCTGTAGGATGCTCAGGTGAAGGAGAATCACAGTTTTGGTACAACTTCTTTTCCCCATTTGGGTCACTCGAGTTAGAAGCGTTATAAGCAGCACCTTTCTGGCACAGGTGACAGACTGCACTGTCCCAAGTATGTTACAGAGCGCACAACCCAGACCAATACCACACAGATATCTGCCTATGCAGAGAAGCAAAACACTATCATTAAACAATTTTTGCAGATATAAGACTTTTGCAGATATAAGACTTTTCCTGAGGAAGCATAATTTGCTGTCTGAGGATTAGAAGGGAATTAAGATATTTTCACCACACAGAGTTAAAAAAGATCCCAGAAAAAAACTGAGCAGGAACTATATGTGGCATAAAGTGTTTGAAAAGATAACTGTAAATAATTAGCAAATAAATAATTTTAAGGTAGAATATATTACAGTTGCAAAATGCCAATGTCAAAACAAGCAGCTGATAGAAAAGAGCTGTTTCAAGCCCTGTCCACCTGTGATTAGTAAAGAATTTTAAGCATGTCTAATAAAAAGTAACTAAGTAAATTCCACAATTAGTAGCTTCTAACATATTTTTTCTAACATCTTACTCTCCTGTTTCTCCAGAAAAATTAACCTTTACAAGACAATAATGTACTTCTCCAACTTCAGTTTGTTTGTATCCTTGATTTTAGTTTTTCACTACTATATAAGCTGCTGGAAGGAGGAAATAGTTGAACTTATGATTTTCAATTCTGTAGCACTGAACAGAGACGATCTTGAATTGCACACATAGAGAAAGTTCTTTTTCTAACACTTGCTGCATTCCCCAGATGCATTCAATGATAAGTCCCTGTAACCTGAACCATACCGACTAACACTTCTCATTTTTGCCATGACATCAACAAACAACAGATTAATTCCTCTGGTTCCTGACACAAACATTACCAAATATCATAGACAATAAGTATCTTACTGAACATAAAAGCCTCTTTGATTCCAAGACAAAGAGAAAAACCGAGAGATAATTCAAAATGTTTGACCATAGCGACTTAAAGTAGACAGAAGTATTAATTTTTACCTCTTTGATGACTTTATAAAGATTTCCACAAGATGGTGCTGTAGTCCTATTTTAAGACATGAGTTGCTCTTACATGTAAAAGAAAACCTCATTTCATTTCTTTGTTAGAACAATGAACAGTGATTTGCAAGGCCTATTGTCAATCAAGAAGCAAAACACATTCCTACTATGTAATTTTTCAATCTTTTTAGTTTCTTTTATTTTTAAACAACTGAAAAAGTCCTTTGCAGAAATCAAAAAACCCCTGAACTAGTTTATATAACATAACAGCTCACAGTAAGTTCTTCTGTTTCTGAGTAAAATAAAGTCCATTTATATTCCATATGGTCATCAAAAAACATCATAATTATTTTTAAAACACAAAAATCACTTTTTACAGGATGTCAAACACCTGCTTTTGACTTCATCTGTAAACTGTGCCCAAAAAAAAATTCAAATTCTTTTGTAATATTAAACTCCAAAAAATCTTTTTAGTGAAGTATTAAAACAAAGGAACCTTGATATGACAGGCTACCAATTTACAAAGAGTAATAAACAAATAAATCTTATCAAGCCTCACACATCTTTGGTTTGATCATACATTTATGGAAGTCTTACATCTACTTACATCCCTAAACAGAAATCTTAATATGGCTTCAAATAATGAAAATGTTGTGTTTTTTTGTATACTGGCTGGTCTCCATCTGTGCTGCTGGTCTTAAAATGTGTTGGGTAAGAGCACTAAAACACTCAACACATCTCTTGCAGTCAAAGTCTGTGGACTTACTTGCACATTTTAGTGTTTAGGATCAAACTGACCCTCACTTTGTCGGTGTTAATGGAAGCCATAAAGTGTTGGTGCTCTCCAGCTCAGCATGAAAACTTATATTTAAAAATAGAAAAACCAGCAAGAAAGGTACATATTTGAAACTGTGTAGGTAAGTTTTTTATTAAGAATTATTCAACAGTACAGATGGTAAGATGGTATGTAAGAATGCCTCTTGGGTGTAATATGAAAGTTCCAGCTGGAATGTTTCCAACAGGATGTAAACCATGGTCCTCAAGCCCGCACTTTAAAAAACATATTACTTAGCACACTGCTAACAAATGTCAACACAAGAATACACTGCTGTAATGACTTCAATTTACAAAAGTGCAAGGAGGGGGGGAGAAGCTATGTGTACAGTCTTTAAAACCTAAAATTGTGGTCGTGAGGAGGGAAATCAATACACAGATGTATGAGTAAAATATTTATTCAATGCAATAAAAGAACTGGTGATCATTACAAATTCGATATATTAAAAATTTAATGCTGTACAAACATACATATTACTTCTGGTATCCATAAGTCTGCAGAGACCAGGCCTGAAGACCTGTGCTTTCAGGTATTCCCAGATGTGGGCTTGGTGTTTTGAGCAATTTGAAGGTTTCTTCAATTCTGAAAATAAATTTTGTTTACATGCTCTTAATAAAATAAGGTAAGAAATAACTAGCTTGCTTTTAATTTTCTAATTATCTAAAATACTAACAAGAAGCTGAAACCATAAGTTTTATCTCACCCCCCTTTTCCTCTGCAATTGGTTTCTATTTTAAATACCTACCATACATCAATATACCTTAAGTACACAAAGAAAGTAACCCACAGAATAAAATTAAAATCACAGAAAAGGCTAGAGCTTTTTATAGGCCACGCACTTAGAGAACAGAAATCTCTTGCCAGAGAAACCTTATAGAGCAACGCATTTCTCTTCAAGTATAATAAAAATACAACACAAAATTTCATTAGAGATCTCAGGATTAAGATCAAATACATCTTAATACAGATATTATAATGCTTAGGCTGAAACTGGTTTTACTTTTCTTTAAATAATAAAAGCCAGTTAAGATAATGTAGTTACTTCTCAAGAAGAAAAGTTGCAAGTACCAGGGAATTTCAATCAGGAGATAAATAATATTCCTATTTCTTATCAACCAAACTCTAATAGTTAATACTATTAAGAGTGCCTTCTATTACTTTTTAGAAA
Source organism: Rhipidura dahli (assembly GCA_013399225.1). Taxonomy (NCBI): domain Eukaryota; kingdom Metazoa; phylum Chordata; class Aves; order Passeriformes; family Rhipiduridae; genus Rhipidura; species Rhipidura dahli. The sequence continues at coordinate 243,127 of VXAC01004913.1, forward strand.
CCAAAACAGTGACTCATCCTGCAAATACAGAACTGTAAGTAGATTTACTATCCAGTAAAGTCATAAGGAAATGCCACACCTGATGTAGAGACCTTTGAGGTTTGGAACACATATGCACATTCTCTGTATGCCTTAGTCCAGTACAACTCCCTCCTGGGAAATAAATTCCTGCTGCCCTTTCCTATTACTTACATTTTACTTATCTTTTCCATTCTTTCTCTTATTGTCTCCTACAATTTAAAAGCAACAAAGTTAGTAAACTCTTCAAAGCTGACATTTTTCAGATGGAATTTCAACTTAAATTCAGAGAAAATGTAACTTTAAGCACTGTTTACATATCAAAAGTATTTTTATGAGACAGACCTAGATGTAGTTTTGCATAGTTTCCTTGTTTTTCTATCAGTATATACAACTAAAACCAATGCTTACTTGTTCTCTTGACCTCAAAGGAAATCAACTGAGCATTCACCAGTTTTAGTTACCTTTGAAATGTCTGTCAAATCATGAGAATTAACGGTCATGTCTTTGGGAGATTGGTCTGTGGATAATAGTGAACTGCATCCAGACGACTGAAGATGACTCTCTGGCATCTCCTCATTCCTCTCTGTATCTATAGAGAAATACTCAGTTTTATGTCACCTTTGCCTTTTTGCTCTCTTTTGCAAGGTCAGCTATCAAATAACTTGATTTACAGTATGTAATAACAGAAGAGAATGCATTGTTTAGAGAGGGAAAAGAAAAAGCTACTATGAGAGTCCAAAATAGGTTTCTCATTTTTTTAAAACAAGTGAAGTATTACACTATGTATAATATATATAATATACATAAAGCAAATTCCAAAGATTACTAAGAAGATTATTTTCTCCTGATTAGAGTAAAATTAAAGCTTATGAACATCTGATTACAGTGCCAAACATTTAATAGTAATTTCATATGGTTTATATTATTGCAAACTGCCTGTTCAAACATGTCTTTAATTTCTGCTAAGTAACCTGTCTTATAAGTAGTAGCAGAATGTTTGAGGGGTTTTTTTTTAATTGGAAAGCTGTGATATTCTTTGCAATTTTAGATTACTCTTGTCAGGGCAGAGAATTCAACATCTAGAAAAAAGAGTTTTCCTGTACCCATTTTTTTAGTAATGTCACCATCTATACATCATACCTCTGGAACAAACTTAGCTACACTATTTTGTACCTAAAATTCATATTAAATTGTTTTTAAATACCTAACATTAAAAATTGTTCTGTACATCTGTGATTTCTGAAGAGTGCTACAACAAAAAAGAGCCTGAAAGCATTTCAAGTACTCTACTTCTCAGATAACAGACTTAAGACTGTCCCTGCAACTTTTAAGCCTAAAATTTCCTGAATTTTAGAAAAGCAGGAATAACAAATTCTGAAGAATTTGAAGAGTCTGAAAATATGAAAATTCTATTTAAAAAGCCTATCTGGCTATTTACTTACTACAAAGCCCTCAAGTGACAGTAACACACCACTAACCTTATCAAAGGAAGTAAACATATTGCAAGCTTTCTATGTCCTGTAAAATGAAGGTGCCATTTCTGAGACTCCACAACAAAAACAAGCTTTGACATAACCAAGACACTGCCTTCCTAATTTCCATGGAAACTGAATTACTGAGACTCCCTTTTAATTACAATTCAAGAGCTGAACACTGGACAAAAATGCCTAATTTGTGAGAATGCAAAATAGGATATCCTCCTTACCACAGGTCTTGGTTGCCACAAGAGAAACAGACCAGATCAGTGAAGAACAGGGGGAGCTAAGGGAGCTAGGAGAGGTAAGGGCTAAAGAGCTACCATTGAGGAAGACTGAAGAATCACTCACGCCCCAAGCAATGTTTTTAAATTCTTTCTCAGTTAATGCTGCTTCGCTCACTTCTTGTTAGGTTATCAAAATTAAATGGAAGATGGAAATGCAAGTAAAAGATCTTGTCTTTCTCTTCAAGATAAGGCAGTTTAGCAAAAATGCCAGTTAGATAGCTGCTCACTGCTTCAGAGATGAAATACAGAAAACATTCAGTAGTGAGTTGAAAAACAACACAGCAGCCTAAAACATATTAGTGGCAGCAAATTAGTGGCAGCAAAACATATCAGTGGCAGCACTCCATTTGCGCTTCAGAACAGCGCATTTTTAAAACATGATGATAACTGCTTTAAAGTTCAGATGACAGTACTGTTTTTCACAGCTTTAGTAACAGCACCTGAATGAAATTTGCATCTTTAATATTTTCACTAGCTATTTGTAACCATTACTTACTATGCTATAACAACTACATCTCCTAAAGAATAAATTAAAAACTTTAAATGAGGAGGAGATTAACTTCAAATCTGCAGTATGGTTTTAAATTCAGAGGCACTAAATTGCAGCTATCTACTCAAAAGATTTTAGTCAAGGTTAGCAAGAAGTGTTTAGCATATTTATGATAATTAAAAGGAAAATCATTAATACTCACCAAGAGAAACTGGAATGCTTCTAGAAGTACTTTCTTGATTTACATTGCTGAATTCTTTAGGTAAGTCTCTCTGAAATACAAGTTTACTGCATTTTAGCCATACACACTGTCTAAATCATCTTCTGACTGAACAAAAGTATATTTAAGTACTAAGTATGTATGCATTTGCTGGCTACACCATCCAGGTATGTTGGCACTGCACAAAGACCTTCATAGGACTAAAAAATTTCAACATTTCCATACATATGTTTCATTAAAATAATAGTCCATTTCATGGCTGTTTTTTTTTTTTTTCCTGTCAAAGAGGTCAAAACCAGGCCAAAATAAAGCGGATATAACTTAGATATGAGTAGAATGGACTGCTCTTAGCCTGTACTCCTCATTTCATCTCAACATTGGTTGCCATTAGCTTAACAAAGTAAGTGTGCCTTCTGCCGCTGGTTCTTATTCAAAAATACAGTCCTCAGTTCTAAAAAAATAACCTACAGACCAACCCAAGTTCATTCCACTTAAATGCCTAGAACTCAGAAGGCTATTTTAAGCTGGTTTCCCAGGCTCCTAAATGAGAGAGGGCTCTTCTAAGAAATGTCTTCAGTTTAAATCAATCTAACTTTAAATAGGTTGTTCATAAGGAAGGAAACAATAGTATTTTTTAATTCACCTTTCCAATTTCAAAGTAAAAAAATGCAACACTCAAACAACAGCTAGACATTTTTTACTGATGAGTTATCATTATGGTTTGACATCTCAGCCTTTAAAATACGTCACTTTGTATTGTTGATCAACTACAGGGGAATACCATACCCAAATAAATTAATGAGGGAGAAATAGTAGGTATTGTATGGGAAAATGCTGGGAAAAACTGCAATGTCTATCTCTTAAGAAATACAAAAATAGAATCTGCACAGACTGTGTCTGTTCAATTCCTTTCATTGAAATGGATTTGGTAGCTTTCAGACTTTCCCAGAGCTAAATGCACAGCTGCTGCTACTTTGGCAACAGTAAGAGACAGATCTTAGAGTGCTCCTGCTATATTGGCTAGATACCAAAAATTCCCTGAAAAGTGCAAGAGTAAGAGAAGAGTAATTCTGAATTGTTTCTGTATGTGTGAAGCATGACTTGGATCCAATTTCATGAAACAAAAAAGCAGCAATTCTGTGGCCCAAAGGATTATTTCTTAGCAGTTTTCAAACATCTATTACAAACCAGTTAGTTTTGGAGACTATTTATACATATATAAACAGCCTTATATATTTATATATGTAAAACCAGTTAATTTTGCTTTGAAAAAAGACCAGCAACAACGCCACACAGAAACTATAATTGAACTTGTTTCTGCAGGTGAATTCTTTCAGTAAAATGCAATACAAAAGTATAATTATCTCACTGGAAATTTCTGAGCCGTATTTTTGAGAGTATTTTCCAAATACTATTCCAACCATACAAACAACTGCAATAAACATATTACTGAAGCAGTAATAAACCAAATTTGCAAAAATAAAGAACAAGTCTAGTCTGAAACACAAGCTTTCTCATGTGCTACAATAATTTATTGAAAAGAACACATTTGAAACAGGAGAAAAACTATATGTGGCTGTTCACCTGAAGGCCTCTCGAGACTGCTGCCAGAAAAAAAACATTATCATTGGTGGTATTATTTGGACATATGTCTACTGATCCATAAGAATCTGATTTCAGATGGTAAATCACTTGAGCTACTACTTTTTTTTAAAGTGTCTGCGAATATCCATCCTTACTAACTGAGCTACAGCCTTTAGAAATAACCTAGTGATCAGTCTCAACACCTGTCCATTTCAAGACTTTGCATAACCACCACACTTTCAAGGCACACAGTAAAACATGTACCCAAATATTAGCAACATTTTCAAATATGTGGGGTCAGCAACATGCACAGAGCTTCTGGTTATGAATAAATTCAGCAGTTTTACAACTGCAGAGAAAAACACAACACTAATCAACAATTTTCCACAAGGGTTTTCAACTTCTGGAAAGCATCTGACAGTATCTGAAGGACACACAACATGCATGTAAGAAGACAGTTTTTGGATCACATGATTAATTTCAAAGTGATGTTATGGTTCACTGCAACTCAAAATATTTACAGGTGTACATATATCAAATTACATAACGTGCACACAAGGACCTTTCAGCAGCATGAAAAATAACCCAGAGTCTTCACGCAACAAGAGACTTTACTTGCTATGCCAAATGTAGCCACATTGCAACTGTAGTGCTTTTATACATTTGAAAATGCAATGATGAACATCACTGACAAGAAATAGGAAGTGGGGGAAGAGAATGGAAATAGGAGAAAAAAAACCACTGATTAGGCTAGAAATTTCAAGGACCGACAAATTAAAAATAGGACTAAAGTAAGAATTAACTTTTTGATTAACCAGGTATTTTCCACTGTGCATGCCATCTATTTTTGTCAGTTGTATAGAATGAAGACTCTATGTTCAAAAGCTTCCTTCTATAAATTCAGTAGTAAACAAAATGACACTGAATCATTACTAACGAGAACATATTTCTACAAAGAAACGGTTTCCAGTGGAGAGCTTTGGTTCATAGGGTATGGGAGAACAAGAGAATTTAAGTTAAGAAAAAAGAATCATTAGCTTCATAAACAGCACTTCCATTCAGACCGTGCCTTTAAAACCAGTGAAAAAACACATTGAGAGGCAGAGAGGGCAGAAACAGACCAACAAGTTGTGTCTGGGCAATTTTTGTCATGGAATTAAGAGAAATTAGCATACCTTTTTGGATTGTAACAACAGTTCTGTTTCAAGAAGCAAAACTCGATTCAGTAAATTATTCCAATCCTTCTCATCTATGACCACCTTTCCTTGCAGTTTCTCTTCCAAAACTTGTAGCTTATCCTCCAACCAATCCAGTTTATGAAGCTTTTCCTGGAAATCTGCGAGCTGATTCTTCAAAAACTCAATTTGTGAATTATCTTCTAAGACCTGAAAATATCAAAATAGATACAATTCATCATTGATCAAACAAATTAAGTGCAATCTTCAAGTTCAGTAACCACATTATAAAATTATTTTTCTTCCAGAATTACCAAAATATGCCTATCCAGGGAACACAGCTTTTAAAAGAAGCTGTTGACAGAACTCTGTCTTGAAAGACACAATACAATTTAACGGACTTTTCTTTTTTCCAACTTTTTTCAATACATTTATTAAATAACTATCAGCTGCATGCTCCTAAGTATAATGTAAAAACTTTTATCCCTTTAGAAAAATCCTGTAAAAAACGGTTAAGAATACATGCAGACAGCACCTTAAAACAGCAGCTCTTACTTGTTCACATTTGACTTCCACAATATCATGATCTAGGCACAACTCTTCCTCATTTCCTCCCTGTGCTGGAAGGGGTAGTGGATGAAGGTCACCACTAACTTCATTTCCTGAGTGCCGTTCGACTAGAGGCTTCTTTGGAGTATGCTAAAAAACAAACAAAATCAACAAACTGCTGGTGTTTTTCATTACAAGAATATTTCAATTCATTAGCCAAGTAATGACACATATGACCTATTATTTTAATATTTATTTAAATCCAACTATCTTATCCCAACTGGTTGCAAAATACAGAATGCAATAGCATGGAGTTTAATTTTAAAAAAAATCATACAGAATTGAAGGAACTGTAAAACAAATATGCACACACTTTACTATATATACTGTGTACCTTGTTTCTTTTCCATAAACAGTAATGAAGACATTAATGTCTTCCCTTAATGTAAGGGCTGTTAGATTTCTAATTGTGGACTGGAAAATATGTTATTACATAAAATGAAATTCATATGTATAGACAGTTCCAACATCAAAACCATGACTAAAACATTAAAAAAAAAAAAAAAGGTTTAGCTAGGAAGATTAGAATTCTCTCTTTTTCTTGACAACTGTCAGCAAAATAGCTCTACGATGTACACATTAGTTTCCTTTGGAGGATTCTCTTAGAGAAAACAAGAAGTTTTGCAATTCTTTCTAGGTGGATTAAATCCCATGGTACTGTCACGAAACAAAACAAAATACTCAATGATTAAGAATACACAATTACTAGTTCTGTGCAGCATCTTAACATGTACAGATTCCTTGATGTTTTAGTTAAGCTGAAACTCTCCTCTACTAGGGAATTCTTAAAACATACTTATCTATCCCCATTCAGTGGTGCTATTAAACACCCAGAAGAGACAGAGAAGCCATTCCAAATACTTTCTTTGTCAAGTTTTCCTTGACAAAAGCAGTGTTTTCCTTATAAATAGAAATCACCACCTATTAACAGGCAGACATAGTCCTGAAAGTTTTCCACAATTTTATTTTGCACCCTTTTATCAGAAAATGTTAGGAAAGCTGCCTCCTTCACATGTCAAGAGTAGCATAATGTAAAATCTTTTTTACTCACTGCATAATCATCTCACCTTTGTAAAACCAAAGCCAAGAGGAATGCTACATTATGAAATCTTTGCTGAACAGATTCTGACAAAAGAGCAAGAAGTGTTTTGAAAGCTGTGTTGAAAACACGTTAGGCCATTCACTCTTCAAACACGAAATAGCTTCTTTGTCCGATTTTATCTATTTCCATTGCTGTCCCTTATACTTGATATAATTCAAATATAGCACACACAACAGCACTAGGTCATTACCACCAAGACTTTGAGATCAATTACTCAGTAAAAGAGAGAGGCAACATTCTCTGTATTTCAGTTATTATTTCAGCCAACCACACTTTGGGGAAAAACAAACAAACAAACACCAGCCCACCTCAAAACTGGTTTGATTAAGCAATAAAATCTAAATGAAAGCAAAAATTTTAGAAAGAGCCTCAGTTGCTACAAGTGAGATTAATCTTTAGACATAAACATAAAAATTATTTTCATACCTGTCTGGAATTCAGAGCACTGCCACTAGGATCAGCAAGACCTTTACCACAATTTGACCATATTTCAGATTTAAAAGGTCTGATTTTTTTCCTCGTTTGGGATTTAACCTCCAAAGTGAACGAAGAAAAAGAAAATAAGAGAGGAAAATTTTCAGGATTCCACATCCCACCTTTCTACCACCATCACTGACAGTAAAGAATATTTCATGGTGCACACACAAAAACACATTTAAACCTCTGTAGTACAATAAAGCCTAAAAAAAAATTAAATATGACTCAAATTTATAGAGAACACAGATCCAGAAGTGAATGTCATACTTTTACACTCCTTAATGCCTATGCTAGGTTGCATCAAAGCCAATTATAATACAAAAGAACTTGCACCAGAGTTGAAAGTAAAACAAATATAAAAAAATGTAGTTATGTCTTCAAAACTGACAAATTAAATATACAGAAGTCCTGAAAACTTGTTATAAACTCAAAGGACACAAAATCCTGTAAAAAATAAAGACTGGAAATTCCTTTCATTAAAGCAGAAACTGATACACAACAAACACTGACTAAAAAAAAATGCCATTATAAGTATCATTGATAAAAATAATCAGATTTGAGAAATAAATACAAGTGTCATATTTAAATTGTTAAAGAACTTCAACATATCAGATGATTTTGCTGTGCCCTTAAATTTATCTGAAAAGTTTATTGATTCACATGTTCACTGTATCAAGTGTAAAAGAAAATGTAACACTTATTGTACACTTTACTGTAAAGACATCAAGTATTAGATTTATCTTCATTATAATTTTTTTAATACTACAAAGTATAGGTAGCTTCATGTTTTGAATGAAAGCATCTTACAATGCAACTTCATACTAATTTTCCATTAGTTGGTCCACGAGCAATGCTGCACCTTCAAGCTGAAGACCAGTTTATCTGCAGCATCAAGCATGTCAAACTTACAATAAAGGTAACCATTTGATCAGTACCTTACTAGAGTTACTCAACTCCTTATGTTTCTTCACCACGCAGTTAATAATGTCACAAACAATTTGCATTTTTCTTTCCGCAAAGCCACATTGAAGAAACTGCTCTTTCGTTAAAATTGGTTTATACTGAAATTGATCTCGAAGAAACTGCAACAAAATAAGAATTTACTTCACTTTCAAAATCACCTCACAATTTGTTGTAGAAATGGAATGCCCATATTCTTATTTTACTACAATCTTTTATTGCATTCTGCACTTCAGCAGTTAAGCCTTTTCTCATTTGATTATTTTTACATTTTTAAAGATACATATATATAGCTGTTTCTTCTAACTATGTTTTAAACATACCTCCTCTTCCAGAAAGGAAGGCCTTAAATAAATCTTCTCTTTCAATCACATCACTCTTGTAAACCTTAACTCACACTCTTAAGATTCATGAAACAAATGAGTGCAGAAATTAATACTAAAAAACTTAAACCAAAAGCTTTTTAAAATGAATGCACAATAAAAAGTATTAATCTCAGCAAATGCATCAGAGGTCAAAGTAAATCTCCCACAGAACCCCTCTGTAAAGCAGTCTCTCAGATGGAAAACTAGTCTGAATAAGCCACTATTTCTTAATTCATCAGCCCACCTTTCATAGAAACGTCTTATGTATACTTAAAGGATAGTTCAAAGTTATTTTCAATCAGTTAAGAATTTTATTCCAATTTATAAACGTTTAAGCATTCAACCTTATATATTAAAATGGCACAGTGTTTTAAAATAGCTGTATTTCTTAACTGTGCTTTCATTACAATCTTTATAGTTTCATGTGATTTTTTTGGTGGTTAGAATTTCTGCCAAGGTCACTTCTATAAATCTTATTGTCCAGTAAACATTTCTGTATTCTTCAAAACTAACATCTAATAATATTACTGTTTCTGCAACTGTCTCGAAATTAAAATTTGGCTAACACCACCCATCCTTATATTCATTAAAATCTAAACACTTGCATACAGTGACTTACTACTCATCTTAAATCCTAAGAGAACTAAAATTCCTGTTCACTGCCAAAATTTTTCACTTTCTCGTAAAGCCCATAGTAGATGTTTAATTTTTGTGAAGTTATACTCAAACCCATGTTTCTTTTGCAAAGAACGTGAAGAGATACCTTATAAACAGCTTCAATAAAACGCAAATCACTCTTTGCTGTCAGTTCCACATCACACTTTACCAAAAGCTCTGCTATGCAAGTTGAAAAAGATGTAAAACAATAGCTGATGATAGGTAAAAATGCAGCTGGATCACCCTTTACTAACCTATTAAGAAACAAAAGTATTTTACACAGCAGAAGGTAACAAAAGCCTTTCATTACATGAATTCAAAAACTTGAAAGGCATAAATGCAGACAGCATGTTCTATCCAAACATCTTTCATTTTAAGGTCTTTTTGTCCAGGCATCTCTCATCCAGCAGTCTTTGCTTTTATTTGTAAAATGCTCAAAAAAATATTTTTGTGATCTTCACATAATTTAAACATTGTCAAGTCTAAAGCCCACCACCATTTCCAGCTCAACTTTCAAGACTTGTTTCTAATCTTTGTAGGACGAAATTTCCTGAAGGAAGTTTTGCAAGCACTTACAAAGAAATTAGAAAGGTCAGAGATTAACCAAAGCAAAGAGAACAGCAGAAGAGCAGCAAGACAGTGCTACACCTCAGGACTGTTCTAAGGACTGCTCAGAAGAGCAAAACTACATACTTTTATACCCCAGTTCACCACACCCCAACTTTCCACAGTTCTGTTCTGCTTACTTATCACTGGGTGCAATGCTAATACTTATACATATCTTGTTTAGACATCTTGCTGTCATCATGTGTTAGCATACATTTCCACACTGCCACTTACACTGTATAATCCACATCTCTTGGATAATTTAACAAGCGAAGTCCTTGTTCTATTTTTCTTAAACTTCCATTTAGGTCTCCTGTTGCCATTATTCCAAATGCTATTCTTCTTGCAGATTATGAAATAAATGTAAAAAAAGTATGTCTGTTCAAAAATAAATTATGTACACAAAAATTACAAAATTACAAATACAATAAAATTATGACTAAAATTCAAAGGTTTTTGCTCCCCTTTCTAGACACTACTATTTCCAAAGCATTACAATACAGCACAGAACTACAGCTCAATAGCAATTAAAATCAACCATCATCTTCATTCATTTTAAATAGGACCAAGTAGTAATCCTCTATGTAACAAACTAAACTTAAACAAAGTTAAAGTTATCTGAAAGAGTATTAGGAATGTAGTGCTGGCTAAACAGAAGTACACAACACTTACTGTTGAAAGCTAGGAAGAATTTAACCAATTATTTGGAAATTGAGGCAGCTATTCTTCCTGCATTATGTTACAATGTGATTAATGTGAATTAACTAGAGAGTAAGACAAATCTCAAAGAATCTGACAAAAAACTGAAGTTCTAATCTGCAATGCAAATACTCACAGAAGCCACTCATACAGGATTTTGTCTATTCATATAGGCTGTTTCCCAAAAGTATCAACAATCCTTTCCTTTTACACCAGACCTCTGGATGTAAAAACTTCTAAATACTGTCACTACAAAACAAAATAACTTAAGAGATCATAAAAATAAGTCAAGCTGGTAGAAAATTTTGGGAAGGTAAACACAGTAAAATGAGATACATAGCTTTAGTCTGTAGGAATTAGTAGCAGAAGTTACAGAGCACTGACTATTAAGAATAAAATAGAGTATAACAAAGTTTCAAGATATGGTAACATACGACTTTGAGCAAGTGGCTCAAAGAACAACTCTCAAAACTGCAAATGGTATTCGAAGAATCAAACTAAAAAAAAATTAAAAACAAACAAACAAGAAAAAGAAACTGGATAAATTACCACAGGCAAGTTACAAAGTACATTAACAATGTAAACGTCGCCTTTGAAACGCCCAATAACTAGACTTTTGATTTCTTCGAACTGAATCTAGACTCTTCTGTTGCTTAGGGCGGGCAGCTGGAGGAAGTCGCACTATTACGCACGGATGCAAAAATGTCACCGACAAGTACTGGACTTGGCTGTCGTGCCAGCCACACAGAGGCCACTTGCACAAGGGACTGCGCGTCCTAGGCTGGTTGCTCGGGGCTCCTGCGAAACACCAGAGGGGAAAAGAGCGTGTCCCAGCCAGAACACGGCAAGGCAGGTTGCGGTCCCGGAGCCAGCGCACTATGGCAAACTCGCAAGAGCGGGAGCGGGGCCGAGTCCCCAACCGCCTTTCCTCGCCCCTACAGCAGCCGGAGACCGGGCCTGCCCCCGGGGCTCGCCGTCTCCGCGGAGAGAGAGAGCCCTGGGCTGGAAGCCGGACACAGCCCCGCCCCGGCAGGGATGCTGACGCTCACCCGCGCGGCTGGAGCGCCGCCGTTCCCTCAACAGCGCGCCCGGGCCCCGAGGCTGCTCCCAGACCGAATCTGCCGCCGCCAGAGCCGACAGCCACTTCCGCTTCCCGCGCGTCCTTCCCCGCGGACGTCACTTCCAGCAACAACAGCAGACGTCAGAGCTGCCGGGCAGGAGTCGGGGCGGCGGCGGGCTCGGCCTCCCTGCCGAGGCTCCTTCCCTGGGCCTGTCCGCCTGTCCCCGCCGCCGGGCCCGCGCAGCCCCTCCCGACCGGCGCGGCCGTCGCTCGGAGGCGGGCTGGGCTCGTCGCGGCGGCGGTTGGAGCCCAGCTGGCACAGGTAGGGGCCCGCGGNGGGGCCGCCCAATGGAGCCCGGGGGCGGCACCCGCAGGGACGCGACCGCCGGTGCCCCGAGAGCGGGATCGCTGTGCCCGGGCCGGGTCCCGGTGCCGCGGTGCGCGGGGAGGAGCCGGGAGGAGGGCGGCGCGGCTGCGGAACTTCCCGGGACGCGGTGCGGCTTTGGGCACCTTCGGCCTTGGGTTCCTCGGGGTGGCTCCAGGCCTGCGGGGCGGGCTGTGCTTCCACCCGCCAGCTTAGTTGCCCGGAGTCAGGATTGAAGGGCTTTCACGTTATGGGGGGACACGCAGGCCTCCGTTGCAACGCATCTGCGGTGATCGAAGCTTCAGCTTCAGCTTCTATAGGCTTGCGCCGAAGGAAGGAACGTTGGGGTAATCCAACGTTGGGATAATCGTGCCTGCAAAGCAGCAGCTGTAGGGCTCAGTTACCGTGAAGAGGAAAGTGTTCCTATCTAGAGTACATGTTGCTTTTTATTTAATGAAGTAGAATCCAGTACTAATGCAGCATTAATCTAGATTACTTTTAGCATCCTATCATGCTTGTCAACACTGCAAAATAATTTATTATGCAGTAGCAAAGGAACATGAAGGAGACATAATTTGAATTTAAATCAGACTTTGAGTGATACCAGACAGAGCTAGAGAAGATCAGCGATCTATAAATAAACTTGATGGTATTTTTACTGTGGTAGTTACTACAGTCAAGATATCAAGAGATTTCAATTACTAGATAAAACTACATTATTGGAAGTTTGAAAACATGCATTTGAGTGGCCTATTGAATCTGAAGATTGAAAATGTGTGTTCAAAATAATTTTAAAATACAGTTTTTGACACCAATACTTGAAAGGCTTTATAACAATGGGTTTTCCCATCTTGTATTATGAGTGGGCTCTGAAAGCATTCATCCTGGATTATTACAAAGCTGAAAGTAATTATGTGATTGGGAAAATTATATGTGTTCTAACAAATGGTATATGAGCTGCTGAATAGCCACACAAATACCAGAGCTGGTGGATTTTCAGCTGCTGGTTCTAGAATAGTTTAAATTGTGTCTCATTTTGTTTCTTCTGTGAAATTTCTTCAGTTGGTCCTTAAAATAGCAAATATATATTTTTTTTTTTTACATTACAAAAAGGCTTTTTATACTATTTCTGCAGTGATATTCTCTGTATAAGTATGTATCTTATTCTCAAAGCTTTATGTTATGCTACTAGTAAGAAACCTTGAAAAGATACTTGTTCTCTTGTTTCTGACCACTGAAAATCCCTACTGCATTATCACTGAAGTCATTAAACTTTGTTTCAGTGTCAGTCACAGACTCATCTTGTGTGCTACCCAATATGTTTTTGTTTCTCCTAATGTTTTATAGCACTTCATTGACTCTACATAAGGTATTTTTATTAAATTCAAGGGAAGTAGTCAGATGATTCCAAATGTTCTGAGGCCTAAGGTTTCTCAACTTGCATATGATATAGATGATATTTGGTATTCTTTGCAGAAGCTTATTGTTAGTTCCGTAGCTCTTCAAGTATGGGAACTTCTGAAAAATATCCTGTAGGTTTTTTTATGGGTTTTGTTTTCAGTATTTCTTCAGTTGCCTTGTGAAGGCTGATTACCTGGTCAACATAACTCTGACAGAACTCACCTTCTATCCATTCAGATCAGTCCTAAAATTTTACTTATGTGCTGATTCTGTCTTACAAATGTTTACAAGTAACTGTCAACGTTTAATTTGGATTTTATGTCCCACAGGCTCGCAGATGGGTCAGGGACTCTGGAGGATTGCTAGAAACCAACAATTGCAACAGCAAGGATACAGTGGACAAGGCTATCTTACCAGAGAGCATGGTAGGAGGATACCTGCTAACAATGTTTCCAATACAAGCCATCGCAAGCAAGCCCAAGGAGGCATTGACATCTACCACCTGTTGAAGACAAAAAAATCTAAAGAACAAGAAGGATTCATTAACCTGGAAATGTTGCCACCAGAGCTTAGTTTTACCATTTTGTCATACCTGAATGCAACTGATCTCTGTCTAGCATCATGTGTCTGGCAGGATCTTGCTAATGATGAGCTCCTCTGGCAAGGGTAAGCATGAAAAAAAGAAGGATCACCTGGACATAGTAAAATTTATTAGATTTTATATTTGTCTCAGTAAGTGCTTGTTGTCATTCTAACCTTAGCAAAGGTTTTCTAAGTTAAGTGAGATTGACATAGAGGAAACATATCATTTAAAAATGTATTATTCTGGATTTCTAATTAGTATGGGCTATTACTGGAGATAACGATGTATACAAGTGTGCTTAGCACAGGTATACATGTGTTTACATCTGTTTTTTGAGATAGCACGGGGAAAAAAACCAGGGGCTTGTCTTCACTTTTGTATTAGCTAAAAGCACATCTCAAGTGTTTGTATCATTTCTTCTCTGAACTTCAAACAGCTGTCTAGTATAAGCAAGCAAACGAGTTCAGCCAAATTTCCAAATGGCATGGAATGAGAGCTCATCTACGATGCTTGTAGCAACTTAAGTGTATCTTTTTTGGAAGATGGTTATAGAGGGAGGAAAGAAAAGGTCTTTTTTTCTCAAGTGAAGTTTCCTCAGCCTAACACTCGAAACACGTTTATGTATAACATATGCAGAACTTGTGTATCTGGGAAACAAATAAAGGAACATTCTTTCAGACAAAATAGTGTAATATTAAAATGTAACTAGCATTTATTCTCTGGTATTTTGTGTTTTACAGCACTAGGAAAGACTCATGAAATGATACCTATCTTTAGAGTAGATGGTCAGCAGAACTTGTAACTTCTTTCACAACATTTTCTCCCTTAACAGACAGTACTACTAGTGTAGTAGTTGGGATGCTGTTCAGGTTGTTTATTTTCCTTTCATTATTTTCTACACCTCTTCCTTCCCTCATCTATTTCCTTGGCCTGCTGCATTTGAATTAAGCAGCTTCCCTTCCTATCAAGCTTTTGAATCTAGGAAAAGGATAATGCAGTATAACTGCTTAGTCACAGTTGTTCTGCTGTTGGGGACTGTTACATTGACAGGAAACAGGAATTCTAGTGAAGGATTCTAAGTAAGCTTCTAAGTTTATCAATATGCATTGTACTGTGCTCAGTTCTTGGTATCAAACCCACCATTAATACAAATAAATTCCTCAGACCAAAGCTTGAAAATACTAGAGCTTCTTAATTGCACACAGTATATACTCTTACCTTATGGTGGGGGGAATATGTATTTTCCTTGAAGTTTATTCTGGGAAACAATTCAATCATTTTTCATTAAATCTTTCCAAATAATACTCACAATTCATATCACATTTCATGTGGTAATGAAAATGTGTCCTGATAAGCGATAAATAAAAATCTCAATTTGCATAATCTCTGTAAAAGTCTTCACTATTCCACAGGTATAAGGGTGTGTTTAAACTTTGGCAAGCACTGTGGCTGCAGTTCCAAACTCAGTCCAATTAAGACCCAGGTTCCTGAATTGAAAACAGAATCTTTGCCATGTCTCCAGTGACTACCTGCTGGGTCCTAAACATTGTTCCTAATTAGTTACAGGGCAGGTGTGTTGAAGCAGAACTACCAGTTCAATGAAGAATCCAAAGTGTGTAGAAAGTGAAAGGTAATTTCAGATGGTATCATCAAAGAAACTGAGATGAAGGACAGAAACTGATTAAACTGAGATATGGAGTCATGGTGGAATAAAAGGGAAAGAAGCTCAAAAGTTACAGAAGATAGAGAGGGATGGGGCTGGATCTAGTCATTAGGACTGGCCAAGACAAGAGGAAGAAGAGTTTGGTGAAAAAGGACAGATGGGGAAGGTGCTGAATTAATGGCTTAATTTTGTGCCAATGAGGTGTCCAATTCACTGCACAACTGGGGCACAAGAAAAGAAACAAAATGTTTTAATCCGTCATAGTACCACAGGAGAACAATTTCTCGCTGTTCTCCAGAGTTCAGATTCTAGAAGTGCCAGAGGTCTCTGCTGTGTGGTTGTCATTATGATGCCACCTACTGGGATATGTTTTGAGGTTGCACTCAAATACACCAAAACATCTATGAGAAGAAAACATTAATCGTATAATTGAAGATTTTAGAAAAACACGTGCACAAGACTTAGTAACTGTTACAAGCAACCTATTTCTAACTTTTCCTGTAGTTTGAGTATTTAGCTTTGCAGTGTTGCTTACATTTTGCTTCTGTAAAATCCATGAAATTCAGAAAGGAATTTTTATAATAGATTAATTCTATTTTCATAGGTTGTGCAAATCCACTTGGGGTCACTGTTCTATATACAATAAGAATCCGCCTCTAGGATTTTCTTTTAGAAAATTGTATATGCAGCTAGATGAGGGCAGTCTCACCTTTAATGCCAACCCTGATGAGGTAAGTGAACTGTTGCTGACAGTAACAAACAGTTACAGTAATTGTGATTGTTGTTTTATAATTATAGCTATATAAAACCAAAGTTTTAATAGGTGCTTGTTTTACTGTAGGGATGGTTAATTCTGAGCTACAGCTGTATTCTGGTCTTTTTTTGAATATTGTACCTGTGCACATCATTTACATGACTTGCCTCTTAAGTGCTCTGTACACTTCTGTGGATGCCATAAATTCATAACCACGTACTGACTTTGGAATGAGGCAGATATCCTAACTGAAGAGACAGTGGTGAATTGTAAGAGCATAGCAATGTACTTACATAAATAAAAATGCTAAAATGCAGAGTGTGAGTTTGGTTCCACTTCAGGCAAAGCAGGATGAGGTATAAAGCCGATTTATTTCTATAACAATTATGTTTTCTTGTAGGGGATTTTTACCTATTTCCACTATCAAGGAACAAATCTTGAAATGTGAAAAAGATGTACTGCTGAACTACCCTGAAGATCAGTTTGATTTAATTTCTGCGGGCATTTGTTGTGCATAATCTTTCCAAAATTTATCTTCAAAAAAAAAAATCCCTTGTCAAACTGAAAGGTTTCAATTTACAAGTTCATGTAACTAACTGGAAAAGTCATTTTCTGCTTTCAGTCTGTCATGTTTCAAAGAAAGGAGTTTGAGAGTAGACAGCTTTTGCCTGGGAGATAGACAGTTAATGCCCAAGTGACAGAGAGAGTCTTTGTGTATAAAACCAGACTCCTGCTTCATGTTTCCTAGGAAAAGAGAGTACACAGTACTGAGCAAAAATAGCGTTAACTTCCTGCATACAGTTACACATATACGTGGAAGTGGTAATTGAATGAAGCCAAAGTACAAAAAGGATTTAGATATTAAAAGATACACTTCTAGAATCAAATTTCACTCTGTTGATACGATACAGAAAGTGTGAGCTTTTGACCATGGAGTGGAATAAACAAAGCAGTTCTATGAATCATTGCAATAATGTGATTTCATTTAAGTTCTTGCTTTATCTCGTATTCTGCTTGATTAAGAGACCTTTATTTTATCAATCACAAATAGAGTATTTTGTAATTTCTCTGGTAGAACTCTGCCTTGAGCTCTGATACAGCAGCATCGAGACATCAGCACCTGGTCAATTGAGTGATTAGAATGGATTTTCTGCAGAATTGTCACAAATTTAGTAATAAATGTAAAAGTTTTCAAACAAAATGCAATATTTAGGTAATTTATATGTTTTCAGTAATGTATCAAGTATATTGGTCGCAGCATTGTCCATCCAAATTTTTCTTTGTATTTCAATTTGCTTTAACATAATTTTTCACTTAACTATCTTAGTTTATAATGCACCATTATATTTCAACCTTATTGAAAGTAATCTTGGTATGTTTAAAGCATTTGAAGCCTTCAGAAAAGGCACTTAATAGAAGATCCATTATTTTTAAAGGAAATTAAGATCTGAAAATTAGAGCTAACTTACAGCATACCTAAATTAGGTATTAACTTTATTATGCTACTTTTGCTTCTTCATTATTGTAATATTTTACAATAGTAGTACAAACAGTCTGCTTCAATGAGAGATGAGAACCTCAAGGTATCTCCTAAGGGCTCTGTTCCTCTCTCCCTGTGGAGCACCATAGCCTGGTAGGAATCATTCAGGGCCTGAGTTTCAGATGACTTCACAAATACTGTTGCTTTTACGGTTTACGATTGTGATATTGGCAGAATTATTATGATAAGGACACTGTGACTGGAATATATGATACGACATTCCACTATTACAAATTGTGTCTCCGAATTTCCTGCCAAACTCTGCTTTACATTTGATAACAGACCTGATCAAATTACAATAAAAATAGGAATACTTACAGCCACAGGAGCAAGATTCTCCAAAGGACACCGCCCATGTCATGAAAATGGGTAACCAGGCTCCACAGCAACAGCTCCAGAGCTAGCGGTGGCTCACGGGGTAGGGAAGAGCATCTACACACTTTGTGGTAGGATTCTCTGGTTAGCCATTGTTGTGTGCATGGTGTTGTGATATCTGCTGTAATTTAATGTGTTGATTGTGTGCATGAGCTTGCATAATTCATAGCAGGTGCTCACATTCTGCTGAAAGGATGTGCCTAAACACGTGACACGTAATCTGAAAAAAAAAAAAATAAAACTCTAGTGCATGTTTGGGTTGGGGTTTTTTTGTTGTTTCTTTGTTGGGTTTTTTTTTGGTTGGTTGGTTTTGTTGGGTTTTTTTCATATGGCACCACCATTGTAGCCAAGATTTTGGAACCTGTTTTCTCTTGTTTCTTTGGAGAGAGGGGGTGATTTAGTGTTAGTATTAACACTTGAATATAAATATTATGTTGTTTAATCTGCCTACATGGTTTCTGCTGTATTTTATTTTAAAGAGTGTGGGGTGTATGTGAAATGTTTATCATGCAGTGCTCATTTCCTCTTGTGTGCTTACGACTCAGAATTTGTAAGCAACCAGAAGTTAGTTCCCGTTGTTTTGTATCCCGTTTCTAACTCCCTATAAAATATTTTGTCAAGTTTATTACATGGATCAATGCTATGTAGTTAAAATTGAAAATGAAGGTACAAACAAGAATCTTTTGGTCAGGAAAAAAGATCTATTCTTTTGTTTCATCGTTAATGTTTCTAACTGATCTATCTAATAGCATTTATGTTTATGGAATCTGTACTGTACCAAAACTGTCTGTCCTCTGTGAGGTCAGGATTTCCTTTACGTAGCATAATAATAAAGTACAGTAAGAGAGTGCTTACACTAAGCCTGGCTTTCCAATCTTCTGATTGTCTCATTCACTATAAACTGCCCTTAGTTTTTGCCAGGGAGGTCAGGTTTTTTCTTGACCTTTTCCTGGTTATAAATTGTTAGCCACTTGTATAAAGCTACCTTACCTGACTTTTAATTATTGATAGTCTGTAGATGACGGAAGGTTTGCTGTGCTGTGTTTCTCAGCAACCTTTTTTTGAAACTTATCCGATTTCATAGTGATCTACTAAGCAAGCCAGTTTTGAGATGCATTGATTTATCTCTCTGAAGAATAAGTATGTGTATGTTGTGGAGGAAAGATGTTCTTTTGTGTGATTTATCAAAAAAGTTGGAACACTGAGCTGAAACCTTTTGATAATTCTAGATTAAAATCAGAGTGGTTTAATCTTGTAAATTATTAGTTATGGATTCTGTGTAACATGAAAAATATTCCTGCATTCTACTTGCAATTTCTGCCATCATAAGTTTGTATCACTGAGACTGTATTTTAAAGACGTACAGTGAAAGAGACTCTGTTTGAAATGTGTTACATATTGTGTCCACATTTGTCAACAAATTACTTGATTCGTAACTTAGTAAAACAGTCATAACAATATGTATTATACAACACTCATCGATACTGTGCATTTTGTTCCAGAAGATGCACCATTAAATATATTAATATATTGTACTTCCCTAGAAAATTTGGAACAATAATACCATACATGTCTAATTATTATTTACTAATAATGTTAGTGTTACCTAGAATCACCAACAGAAATTGAGACCCTACTATACTAGAAACTGATTCTGTGCCATTAACTTAGGATATGTCTGGTTTGTTTTGTATGCATATCTAAACAGGGGTCAAAGGCAACTACAAAAGTTGTAATGTTGACTGCTGTACTGAAGTGCTCTGAAAGTACTCTCAGCAAAGAAGAAAGTCAATGCAGAAAGGAAACCAACACTGAAAAAGAAAAGTTTTCCATTTTAGATATCCTGTATGGATATAAACAAATGGAAAGGCTTTTGGAAACAAGCAGAAAGCAAGCAAGAAGTGTCAGTGCTGTAATAGGTTGTTAAAACAACCATTGTGAGTCGGGAAAAAAAAAGAAGCAGCTGTAAAAAATAACACACCAAAATATAACAAATGGCTTTTGTTGTTAGTCTATACTTAAAATTGTTTTTGCATATATAATTTAAATCAACACTTCCATACATTAATATTTTACCCAGAGCTGGCTGAAATTCAGAGATAACATGCTTGCCACAGAGGCAAAGTAGGCAAATACCCTTAAGTCATCTTTCCTAATTCTCTAATGCTGGGAACATTACAGTGCACTGAATCAGAATTTAAAAACTACTGTATGTGCTCATTCTGCAGTGTTTCCCAAGTGTTAAAAAGGCCTCTTCAGACCTGGTAGATCATGGCACAGAACAGCCTACTTGACTGCAGTCAAATGTTTCCTAAGAGAATCACCAGCTGACTGATAAATAATCTTAGCATAGGTTTTAATAGTGCACAGAGCTACTTATTTCAGCTAGTATATATGCCACAAGCGACCATTTTAGCTATCAAAAGTGATTTATTTGAAGCGGGGGTTCTGAGAGGTTTTCAAGGTAGTATTTACAGTGTTATGAAAAGCAGATTCAATGACATGCTGTAAATCTGGTAAATAAATTTCATTTGCTGTGAGACAAAATTTAAGAACTTAAAAGAGAAATCAGGCTTCTACTGTTGCAAAGTATTTTTGATAGCTTAGGATGAAATAAAAAACAGCTAAAAACAATGGCATGTGGTGAAGTATATTTTATTTATACGCTGTTTACTTGTGAAGGAGTTGAGGAAAATGCATTCACAGAGAAAGATCTTGTCAAGCGTTACGTGTGGTGGGGGAAGAGAAGGAATTAGAGAACAATAATGCAAAGACTTTGTAACCTATCAGATGGAGATCCTACACTGAGTTGCAAGCTAGTGCATGAGAAAGAAATTGCAGCATTTACTGTCACAGAGAAACCAACCCATTGTCTGTCTTAAAAAAAAGGGTGTAATTTTCATCCTGCGTCTTCTATACCATGCCAGGTATTTTCTGGATATGTTGCAGAAGTGTTTGTTAATTGCAGCAAGAATGCTACTCAATATTTCCTTGCCAGGCTTCAGTTTGTATTATCTTAAGCAAACTCTTAATTGCTGAAGCAAACACAGAAATCTCATTAAATCAGGCTATATGTAAAGGAGACATTCTGCTGCTCATCTTACATAAATTGCCAAAATCCTTGCTGTTCATTTTAATCTCCCATTTTTAAGTCTTTACTTACCTCTGGTTCAAGAAACTACTTACCATTATGTTGTCTATCCATATTGTGGACAAACTTAAATATGATCTAATTTGGGCCAGAGTGCAAGCTTATAGACAATACATGTTACATTGTTATCCTGAATAAAGATCTTTCTTAAAATTGGAGCATAACATTGCTAGATTCTTTGGTTTACCTATTAAAAACTTGTATATATTTTTAAAAACATTATTTTAACAGAATAGACATATGTTGATAACTGCCATTTTCTTTAAATATATAAGCAAAAACTCTCGACTGGTAAAAATAGCTAGTTAATACTACAGGTGCTTCTTGGCTTTTAACTTGTGTTCTTAAGCATATATTCTTAACTATTTTCCTGCTTGATGCAACTAAGGCTTTGCTTTACTAAGCCACTTCACAAAATGTTCCAAACCTGCACTCAGTCCTTTATTTCTTTTTCACACAAAATTCAATAACACTGGGAAGTTTAGTTTATACACTGAATGACAGCTTCCCCCCACATCTTTACAGCTGTAATGTAAACTAAAAGGGCAGCCTTACAAAATATTGTGAAGTTTGATATCAGAAGATTTATTAAAAAATATTTCAGAAGTATTTTAAAGGTGATTTAGGTTGTGGCCTTGGTACATTATTCTATGCAGAAATGCACTCTCTACTCATTTTACATTTCAACCTTATGCTACAGTCAAGATATATTGTACTTAAGTATTGTAGCACTTCTATGTAACAAATGCTGAGAACTTCTCCCATCCCCTGCCAAATTGAATCAGAAGAACCTGGTTAGTTATTCTCAGATTTAGATTTTTGCTGTTGAAAGGTGTGAACATTTTTTAAATCCATTAGTTGGGTTTTGGTTTTTGAGATTGTAAGGAAAATAGTTTCATGCTTTGGGATATTTCAATGACCAGAGAGAATCCAAAATCCAGAATATCACTGAAATACTTTAAATTTGTTGTGTTTATTCTATAAGAAATGTGTGCTTGGTCAAAGTGGAGAATTCTGGAAGTCATAATATGAGTATAAATTATATGCAACTCTGTATTTTTAAACTATTTTTATGTTAGGCATAGTGTTCTTATTTATGTGTATGCATATTTATATATGTTGATACTTACCTATGCTTTGAAATCAGCGTGCTTGTGTTTATTTGCATTATGACACATTTAAACAAATGCATTTAATGCATCTATTTGAATGTGATACATTGTATAAATGTGAGACATTACTGTTTTAATGAAAGCTGTTAAAAACTAAACACATTATGGCTAAGATTTTCTTATTTGCAAAAGTTACAAAATTACCAGTTATGATCCCTGCAACATTTTAAATACTAATACAAAAGTATGAAAAGCAAACTACTGATATACACTGTAAAGAAATTAAAGACCCATCATGCTCATTATGAGGTTCATAATTTAAAATTTTCTACTATGACTGTATGTAAAATCTCAACCATAACAATAAATTGTTTCTTTGCATATGATTTATAATTTTAGAGTGTATTCTGCATGTTGAAATGTGATTTAGAGGAGGAGGAATCATTCTGAAAAACAAACCAGTTAATTCATAGGATTACATTCCTACATTGTGAAGTACAATACTTGTTCCTAAATACATTATGAAGATTAAACATATTTATATGTACATGTATTTTATCACAGGGAGTCAACTACTTTATGTCCAAAGGCATATTAGATGATTCACCAAAAGAAATAGCTAAGTTTATCTTTTGCACAAGAACACTGAATTGGAAGAAGCTGAGAATCTACCTTGATGAAAGGTAATTCAAATTTCTCTTAAGATATTTTCTATTCATTTTCAATGTACAGCCACATTTAACAATATTTTGAATGTAGAGATGCAACTTCAAGGATATAAAAAGGCAAAAAAATCCAAGTAGGTGATGGTTCTGCTAAATCTGAACAGTTACTCAGTTCAAGTATTTATGTGACTGTAACACTTAATAAGACTCTTCAAAAATACCACTTATAAATAATAAATCTCTCATCCTCACAAAATTTTACATAGATATTTTGCTGCTTTTTTTGACTTGAGGGTGTTTTCCCCTTTCTATGTGTGTTATTCAGAAAGAGTAGTTACCACTCTACCAAGGGATGATAACTTTTCAACTAATGTTGAGTCATGTAACCATTACTTGGTTGCTTGATGTTTCTTGATTGGAATTTGCACACACTTCCTGAGATGAAAGGGAGCATCCTCTTGGAGACATCAGGATCTGCAGAAGGGAACACACTCCTTGTTGTAGTGTGCTCTTCTGTCTCCACAGTGCTTTCTCATGCCATCATGTTGAGGTGGGGCAGTATCATGAAAGAGAAGGACAATAGTAACTGCATCTAAATAGGAAGAACAGAGGGCCGACAGCACTTCTGGCAGGAATCTTCTCCTGCTTCTCATCCTCTTCAGCCTGTACTACTAAAGGAATAAAAGGACTCTGTACTGTTATCACCACTAACAGTCCTGTGCTGTGAAATTTCAGATTTATCAATTTTTTAAACAATACTAAAAGTACAAAACCATTTAATGGATGAGATTGGAAGTTAATATTAGCGACTCCTACTGCCATTTACCTGCCCTTCATATTTAGAACATAATCAGACACTAAAAATAAAAACTACTTTTCTAAATGTTGAAACTCCCATCTTAATACTGAAAGGTAAAAATCAGGTTAAACATAGGAGAATATCCTTCAGTTCACTTCAAATTTGCTTCCAAATTTTTTTCAACTGTCTTTTGCCCATCTGCTAGTAGAGGTGTGGTCTGAATCTTTTAGATGTTTCTGTGTTCAGTGGATGACACTTGAGAACATCACACCCTAATCACTTATGTGAGCAAATTTTGCCTAGCTGAAGCCTAACAAGACACTCCTGTAACAATTTAGACATCAAAATATGTGGCACACATTAATCTATTCCCTTTAGTGTCTTTTTTAGTGGTTTTGTCACTTTAAAGGAAGCAAAGGCTCTATGTAGACTTTGAATATACATATAAACTTTGAGTTCTGGTTAATGTGTGTTTTCATAGTATTTGACTACAAATAAGCAAAGAACATGTGTTTATATTGTCTTTGTACTGTTAGTGATAATTTTGCCTTTCAGAAAAACAAAAGCTCCTATTATTCTAAAGCTTTAATTTTTATTTTTAAAATCTACACATTTTCATATTTAAACAGTTAAAAGAAAGTTTTCTAATAATGTGGTTTTTCATTCTACCAGGAGAGATGTTTTGGATGACCTTGTGACGCTGCACAACTTCAGAAATCAGTTCTTGCCAAATGCACTGAGAGAGTTCTTCAGACACATTCACGCTCCTGAGGAGCGTGGGGAGTACCTTGAAACTCTCATAACAAAGTTTTCTCACAGATTCTGTGCTTGTAATCCTGATTTGATGAGAGAGCTTGGCCTTAGCCCTGGTAAGTAAAAATGAGCAGTGGACCAGTCTTTATACTTGTGAATGATGCTACTGTTTCTGATAGCTTTAAAAGCAGCACCTAAAGAAGTATTTCTGTAAGTACAAAATGGTTCAGTTTAGAGTCATCATTCCACTTGGGTTGAAAAAAAAAAAAAAAAAACCAAACCTATAGATTCTTTTTTTAGCTGATTAGTTGGGTTTATTTCCATGTTAACTTTCCTTCATTTTTCTGTACTTAAGCTTTTTCCTGTTTCTGAATTTGCTCTTGCAGAGTCTTACACACTTAACATTTTACCTTGTGGATAGTCTCACAGAAATTAAAGGGAGTATTAGGCCACATTCAAGTTAACAGGCATTTCTAATTGGTTGGGGGAGGCAGTTTTCAGCAGTGGAACTGGTTACATATTTAAAAGATAAGCTTTTGCAGGATGTTGGCTTTAGTTTACACAAACTTAAGAATCTGTTTAAATGAAAATGCATAAAGCCCTTAGCGGCTTTTGGGTTATGTAGAAATACTAAGATTTGTAAATTCTCATTTGGCAATGTGCTCACATTATTACTTTGAAAGTTGCTACATTACATTTTATTTCACTGGGATACCCTTCTGAGTAGTTGCATGTATATGTGTGTGTACTTATAAATATATATACATAAAAGTTCATAGACAGGAAGCAATACTTACAATGATCATAGTTTCTTTTTTGAACTTCTTTTATTTATTCTCTCTTGTCTAGATGCAGTTTATGTACTGTGTTACTCTTTGATTCTTCTTTCGATTGATCTAACAAGCCCTCACGTGAAGAACAAAATGTCAAAGAGGGAATTCATCCGAAATACACGACGAGCTGCACAGAACATTAGTGAAGATTTTGTAGGGCACCTTTATGACAACATCTACCTTATTGGCCACGTGGCTGCCTAAAAGCACAATTTGCTAGCACTTAAAATTTATAATTTTCAAAAATTACATCAATTCCAGATATTAATTATTTTGTAGAGATGGGGGTTATTTTAGTGCTGGTCATTCTAACCTCTGTATGCAATCAAAGTTTGTGTGTGTAAGTGTGTGTATGTGTAAACTACCTTTTCTATCTATTTACTGTGGGAACAGAAGGAATTTTTTTTTAAAATTCTTTTTAGTTTTGCACAAAACAATGCCATTAGTCTGACACAGCCATTTATGAATGTTAAACTGACATTACAGTCTAAGCTGACAAAGTGATGGATTTGTGCATTAGATCTGCTTGAAACTTTATTAAGTTCATTCTTTTTAGAATACCATGTAATGTGTATATATTTAACTAAAGAGATTTATAATCATAATTATTTTATTGTAAAGTATTTTAACTAAAATTTCTCCTTTTATCTCTTAAAGTAGTGTTTGACTTCCGTTTGCATTTTTTTACAATGCTGACTACCTCAGATACCTAAGTTAGAGGAACATTGGTCTGAATACTACAATAAAGTTTATTCTAGGAGATGGTAGAACACTTGTAAAATATCTCAGCTGGTATTTTATACTGTATTTATTAACTTAAGTTAGCATATTACCAACCTGTCATTCACTCAGTTTTAAGGATTACAGGTTCTATTTTAGATGAACCCTGATGCCATACATGGGTAGCCAGGGGAAATCATGCAGTGTACAGAGAGGCTTAACGTTATTTACATACATAACCTCTTTTGCAGATACTAGTTTTTGGGAAACAGGGCAACTACAATTACCTAGTCAGCACAGTAAGGGAGAAAAAATCTGAACAGGGAAAGTGGTAAGAGTGACCAATGTGTTGCTGCTTTCAACTGGTTCTCTCAGCCTAGAAGTGTCAGTGATGGAAATGCCTTGGCAAATATATACCAGATGACTTGTTGCTAAAGCTGTTAAAAACTGACGGTGCAAGATTAGAGCAGTGACTGTGCAGGTTTGGAGAGCTGTTTCAGAGTCAGATACTGAATTAATTTCTAAAGCTGTTGTGTAGCTAGATTTTAAAAAGTTCTAAATTTATGGAAGTACTTCAAAAATTACTTGGTCAGGTTGTGTCTTGACATTTTCTGAAGTGTGGAGAATATTAGCAGTGCAACTGCTGTGGGTGTGCAGGAATTGAATAAGGATTTGCCTAGTTTTTGTTCAGACAACTCACAGAGCAGTGCTTTTCTTCAATTGACAGAACATGCAGTTGAAGTAAGAGCTGTTCCTGATTATGTTTGTTTACATAATATTCAGCTATCAGCAGCATCTGGATACATCATGGTAACAAGTATATTTCTTCTTTTTCCCTACCGTGAGGTGAGGTTGGAAGGTATTCTTTATGTGTAAAACAGAACTAATCTGAATTGAGTGCAGGAATGACCCCCCACAGCCATGCACTTTGCCTATGCTGCTGCTTTCTGTTTGGCACCTAGGGAGTATTAAGTTGTTTTAGATGTGAGAAGAGTCATGACAATGACAGTACATACAAGTCCTGCAGAAATGCATGCAGAAAAAGTACTTTCTTATTACATTACCTTTAATCCAGTGTAAATGCCATTGCAGTTATGTAGCATACACAGCCAAAGCCAGGAGCCAGCCATATTCCAGACAGGTTTACAGTATCACTTGCCTTGCTCAGGTTAACTATTCCTCACCCTGTGTTGTTTCATGTGTTTCAAAAAGTCCAAGGATACGTTCTGCAGTGGTCAGTTAATCTCAAACACAAATAGTTCATGGTACAGTGGGGAGCTTTGTCTAAGACACAGGTATCTGCTCCTGTATTACAAAGGAAAAAAAAAAGATGGAAAACTGCTAACATAATTTGTAAAACCAACAATACAGGACAAGTCTCTCTGGGCTCCTTGAAGTGATCTTAAGTGGAGACAGCAGAATTTAGTTTTCTAAGAAACACTCCTCAAAAGTTACACACTTTCAAAGAAGAATTCAGTGAATTTTGAAACTAGAACTATTCTTATTAGAAAATATTTTCTCCTCAAACCACAAATGCAGAGCAAGGCTTAATTCTCTTCTGACTTATGTTTAGGTTGACATTAGTGATACTGGTTTTGATTTTGCACTAATCAGGGAGTAGGAATTGTTAGTCTGCATTTCTCTTAAGTTCCAGTTACCCTGATGCAGAACAAAGCCTCCAGGCAGACAGAACATGTTTTTTTCTGGAATAGATGAGTACATCTATTAGCAAGATTTAGAAAACTTCAAGGCCAGTGTAGCAGCCAAGAAGATAAATTAGAAACAGGATGATACAATTCAAGTTTCCATAAGACAAGTCCGGGGAAAAACAAAACAACACCCTAATGACATGCAGATAACAGCATGTGATCTTCACGACAGGATTTTGAACAGTGTTAGAGGATTAGCACCCAACTCATGCTGTACATTATGTTACTAACACAGAGTTGAACAAAAAGCAGCAAACACAACATGCCAAGTATGAATTCCCTCAGAGGCAACCAAGAAACAACTAATTAATATAGATATATCTTCTGTCTTTTTTTCAGTTTGAGTCTATCTATCTCTAAAGTGGCTGAGAAGGAATTTTTTGCATTTTAGCAATTTAGACTTTACATGAAGTTACACAATTTTCTGTCTAAAAAGGAGAAAAAAAGACTTAAGCAGATGTTATAGTACTCTTAAAATGTGAGAAATATTCTCTTGGTTTCTCTCTAAAAACTCTTAAAAAGTTTTGGACAGTGCACTTGGTGTCTCCACGCACATTTTAAAATAATGGTACGTCATTAATCCAGGTGCCACTAAAGGATGAGATGTGGAAACAGCTACTTGATTAAGCATTTCAGAAGACTTAGGCAGAGGGTCTCAAGCCTAATTGCACAAGCATGATCATGCTTATAACTGTAAAGTGATTCCCAAGTTATTGTGGTTCCACCAGTGCATGTCCTTTGAACTTTGGCCATGAGGTGTTGCCTTAACTCTTAGCTGTATGTACTGTACACAGTACTGAGGGAAGACATGAGCCTGCAGCCCATCCCCCTGCAAACACTCGCTGTTCTGGTTCTAAAAGACACTGGAATTGTTCTGAATGGCCACTTCTGAAAGTTTGGTAACTTCAGTATACACAGATGTGACAGAAGGAAAATTGTCTTCTCTTCATGTCAGGGAAAATGACTGTCCCTGTGTTCATGTAAAGTGTCACACTAATGCAGCTCATGTTTGCCTTTATTAAATTCTGAAGCTCTGATTGCATTTATTTAAGGGATATGACATATATTAGACATTCACATGGCTTGCTATAGACAGGGTCTGATATTATCTGTTTTTTCAGACTCTATTTCTGTCTAGAATACTTTTCATTCAAACTCTAAACAATACATTTATACAGCTTTGACTTTTTAAAATAAAGCTACTTCAACATACAGAAGCCCAAATAAATACATGTTTGTCAATTTTGAAGCAAGTGAGAAATTTGCATTCAGGAAAAAAAATTCAATTTGTTCTCTTTAACCTTTCCCTTCCACCCCCCACACTGGAAAAAGAAAAAAATGTAAACAGTTTCAAAATACAGCTTTAAGAAGATAAACTGACTAGCTGGATGAATAAATGTTACAACTTCCTCTTCAATATTCTGCAGTTTATTAATGTTCTTAACATAAACAAGTTTGTCAACAGAAATTGCTCTTTTTTGAAGTGGTAATCATTTTGTTCTCTGTGTAAGAATGTCATTGTGCAATCTGATATTGTTTATAGTTCTGTTTTTAGGAAAAAAAAAGTATTATTTTAAGTATTTAAACGAAGTTGAGGTATACCTACTTGATCATGTTGAAACATCAAAATTCTAATAAGTTTAGGAAAGTCAGATTTACTTGCCCTCTATTGGATTAGGTTTTTTTTTTCTTCTCAAATATTTCATAGGTGTATTAAAACTAACAAGCATTAAGGCTGATGACTTGTTTTCTGCCATTGTGAAATCTACCACTCTAAGCTCAAAAGCACTGTTAAAACTGGCAAAGAACAGATATAAAATATTTTCTGTGTCTCACATTGGCACATTATGGTTTCATTTTGCCTTAAAGAGAAATACAAACTTTTATAATCTGCATGTCAGATAAAGTTTTATGTGATACTCTATTATGAGATGTTCAAAGTTCAGACTTGGCTTACAATAGTGTAATTAAATCATAATCAAATAGCTAGGAGTAGTTACAGAAGTGTGTATATAAAAAATCTAAAAGAGATCACATTGATCCATCATCACCTCAGTATTTTTGCAAATATTAATGTTATTAAATTTGCAGTTTTCCTTTCTTAATCATATAAATATGCTTAGAGAAGGTATTTAAATTGAATACTTCCATTTCCCATGTGAAATTTACTTGCATTAAAAACAAACTTTCTGCACTTAAAATTTTAGAAAAGCAAAAACTTCAATTCATTGAAAAAAAAAAAGCTCTTAATTTTAAGTTATGTGGTTCATAGACCTTAATAGAGAAAACAAGCAAAAAGCACTTTTCAGATTCCTAGCAGTCCAAAAAATGAATTTTGTAAGCTTAAAAATACTGTATGTGTTCCTAACAGAAATCAAGTATATTTTTGTGAAAGCAATATGATCAGGATACCATTTACTTTCAGAGAGAGTATTCATTTGTAAAAGTTAGCTTTTTTCTTGGCAGCGCTGGAGTGGAATGTTGGATTTAATTTAAAATGATTAATGAGATTTTGTCAGACTCCCTGTCTTTACCACCACTGCAGTTTGTCAGCACAACAACCTGGGAAACCCGGACGCCACTCTGTCGCCCAAAACTGCTTTCCAGGAAAAAATAAACCTGAGTAACTAGTGCCAGGTACGTGTCGATGGTATTGTCTTTCGGCTGCTGAAAGTTTAACTCTAAACTGGGACATTTACACGTTCTGAGGAATTGAACCTTATTTGTTATTTCAATAGCCTGTTTTTGACAGTGGATACCAGTGTAAACTTAAATTTTTAAGTTTTTATGAGCAAGCAAAGTCCTTATTATTAACCTTATGGAAAATCCTATAATCCATGCAGAAGAGAAAGACTTTAAAAGGGACAAAATATGTATCAAATCTAATTTAGCTAAGATTTTCTGGAGAAAGACCATCTATTCAATCTGTATACTGTATTCTGTTAGGAGGAACTCATCATTTTAGCACTATGCATGCCAGTAGGTTGCTGAGTGGCGAGGAATGATCTGTTGGACTCGAGGCAGATGTAGGCCAAGAGCCAAAATCTGACAAGTTTGCTATACTTTTCATGTATGACCATAACATAAGCAAATGAGTAGTTCTTTTGAAATGTAAGGTTGGTATTGAAAATTATTTACAATTTGTCTTCTTTGCTTTCCTTGTGGAAGTTTGTTCTGTTGGCCTACAGTTTGAGCATTGTGTTTTCTTACACATTAAATACACAAAAACTGAAAAGAATGTTTCAATTTCAAAAGTAGCCTTTCCCTTCTGAGAAAACGTATGCCTGTCTGTGCTGTGCGAGCCCTCCTGCAGTCACATAATGCTGTATCAAAAAACTGACCTTGCATTTACTCCTATGGACCCCTTTATACGCCAGTTCTATCCATTAACTCAGCAGGCTACACAGAGATGTAGGTGGTGAGAAAGAGTTTGTACTGCTCTGCTGCACCAGGCAGAATGTGCCCCTTTGTGGGCCAGGATAGCACATGTATTCTTTGCATTACTTTTATCTTAGCTGTTTCTTATGTGTTATAAAAAGTGTTTTCACAACCACAGTTTCCCTGTCTTCATAACCAGAATTCTGACTAATTGTCATAATCACATGTAACACAATTGAACTGAAATATATTTTTGTAACTGGAGAACTTCTTGAGTTTACTTCCCTTCTGTAGCTTTAATCGCCTTCATGACAAACGAGGAAATCACAGGACTTCTTCACAAGTGCTAAAGAAGTGCATCTCTCAGCCTGCTTCTTAGTAACAATCAAGATGCTGTATTTTTTCACATTAAATATAACTTCTTGTTTCTATATTCTACTTAGGAATTTATATCAATAAATGTACTTGTTACTGTCCCACACTGTCTGAAGTCTGACAGTAACATTTCTGATTTTTACTAGCAGAAGCTAACATTTTGGGTTTTTTCCCATGGCATAGTAGGAAAATTTAAAGTAAAAACTCGACATTCATCTATCAATTCAAAAATACAATAAGAAATGCTCAAATCTTTTTTCCCTGTAAATAAGGTTTAGATCTGTAATAAAATACAGAAGGCACGTGACTAGTAATTAGTTTTTGTTAAATTCTTTTTTTAACTTTTTAAAAGTAAAATATTATTTCCTTTTCTTGGTATTAAGTGTTCACAATGTGCATAGTGCTGCATAACATACACTGAAAATCACAGCACTTAAAGGGCTAATTAGAAGATATTGATGGAACATAGACATTATTCTGGCTTCCTATATAAGATAGATTTTATTTAAAATCAAAAAGATTCTGCAATGTATTGAAAATTCTTTTAAATTAGTGGTATTTAGTAGTGTTAAGTTAAATTGTCAAGCATAAATCAAGATTTATAGTCTGAGTCTAAAGACTCAAACAGAAAAAAGCAAAGGATTTTTTTTTTATAAGACTCCTTTAAAGCTAAAATTTGGTTGTTTTTAATGCAGATCAAGACAGAAGTTTTGAAGAGGTGAGATCAGTGGTCTCTGTAAGAGGATACCTAGTCCCAGACATATTCATACCTCATCCTCCCTCTTTTCTGCAGTAACATAACAGCTTTCTGCCCTACCCAACACATCTGCACCTCTCCACAGCTGTCCAGAGAGAAGCTGAGCAGTCTTTCTTTGCAAACTACTCCTCTTACCCCCAAATTAGTAAATAGACAGTGTGTAGTCTTGTTATTTTTAAAATATAAAGTGTTCTCTGTAATTTCTTCACAGTGGTTAAATAACAGAAACGAGGAATTAGCAGTTACCATATACTCTCAGTGAGTATCAATATTTTCTAAGTGCAGACAGTTCTGTTATACAAAAGCAAAGAAGAAGCCCATGTTGCAAAATGTAGTTTTAGAAGTTGTTCACCACATAGTTGAACTAAGAAGAATTTTACACAAAGTATGAGATAATACTAGGAGAAGCTTATCTGTGTTTTCCTTACCACACACCTAACAAGTTACACCCTAGAAAAGTTGTTGCCCCACCTCTGTCAAAAGCAAATAGGTAACTGAAGGGTGGAGAGTGAGGATGTGATTGCATGGGAGGAAGTAAAGACTTAGATGTGTCTGTAATGACTCCCCTTCTAACAGAGCCCTGGTCTCAACACACTGTTTAGGGTGATAGATGTCACTGTGTTATCAATTGAAACAAAGCAGTATCCTCACATCTCCTTAGATAATCTATTCTCAATAAGGAAGCGAAGCCAAAAGCAGGCTGAGACTTTGGAGGCTTTATGCTTACTACAAGTAGTGCTAGTAATACTGTTACTTCATACAAGTAGTGCCAAAAAGCATGTAACCTCAGAGAAAAGAGAAACAGCAAAATTCAATGGCCATGGTGCAAAGGAGAGCTGTAAAATAAATAGCAGAGTTCCACCTGTACAGGTGTAGCAGTATATTGGTGTAAAAGAAAAGGTGTAAAAGTACCCATTTGGCTTCACCCCTTTGAAACCAGTTCTAAGTATACAGGTGTACCACATAATGCAGCAAAGGAGAATTTGTGTGTTAGTAGGCTGACCTGTCTGCTGTGGAAGGCCCTTCTCACAAACAGTCTTTGGTGAATCAGTAGCATTGCAAGACCTTCTGGAGAGACATTTGTCACTTGCCATATTACAAAGCTTAGAAGGAGTACTCAGAGGCTGAAGAAAGCCAGGATATGGGGTGGACGAGGTAGGGCTGTTGGTACTGTTGGGTGTATGTATTGTATACATCTATCCCCCTTTCTTCCTTTTTCTTCATTTACACAAAAGCTTGTTTATAGTAGTCTTAACAGTCATTAAGCCTGGGATACAAAATAAAGCCAACTAAACAAACAGTGTTCGAGAGAAAAAAAAGTGTGTGAGCTTTCGCAGTTCTTCTGTAACATTAAAATCACATCAAACTTACTAAGTATTTACAGAGTCTTCAGATACTATTTTAGTTATTGTTATTTATTTCATGCACTATTTAAACTGGAAATTGTCAATCAATACATTTATCGCACATTATGTCAGTCTTACACATCACAAATCAAGGCATGGGTCTATGAAAGGACTCAATAATATGCTGCTATAAAAAATAATACATTGGATCCAGGAGAATAAAGCTGTGATTGATGAAGCATTCACTTATTTGGTGATAAGAATAAATTGTTGCATGAAAATGAAACTGCCTTTAAACAAGTAAGTGGTCCAGTCCATTTTAAACACAAATCCTTAAAAGGAGGGGGTTTCAGATGTCAATCCCTATTCTGCTGACCATACATATCTTTAAATATGTTCAGTTTCTGAGAAGGCAATGACATAGTTTTCCTACTATTTATGTCTCTGAGACCCAGTCAGCTTGGAAGGTCATCACCAAAACCCACTCCTGACAAGAGTAGTACTTGGCTTAGTCTCCTTATAGGATTTGTTTTAACAGATAACAACCACAGGGTGAAATGACCCAATATCAAGTTTATTCTTGATAGGAAAAGTTACACAACAAATGCAGTAATTTCATAAAAATAAAATTATTCCTGACAATAGCTGCATAGAGGCAGTGCAGTCATAATGTCTTTCCTGAGCAAAACAAACACTCTGGTCCTCAATTTTACAAGCTAGTTTGACAGGTTTTAGCAGTTGGGAAAAGCTCCTCTTGATACTTTCTCCTACAGCACAGCTTCTGCTCTCTGAGCATCGTTCCCCAGGCTTTCCTCAATGCTCGCTATCCAGAAGAAGGAGCCACAGTTTCAGCTCACAGCAGCATAAGAACAATATGCAATTTCTGCAGTGCCAACCAGTTCTCTCTTTCAGTGAAACTCCTAATTTACGCCAGCACAGAATATGTCCTTCTCTTTTAAGTCCTGAGACTTAATTGTCTTTCTCCTACCTTGATATGCAGCTATTCTTTCTGCATTATTGGGATGTTCAGACCTGTTGCACCCTTCATTCTATGGGTTCCTTGTTCACACGTCCTTTTGCAAGAAAAGGGTTCAGTGTCAGAGGGAACACAACCTCCATGCTGTGCAGAGCTCTTACTATCAAAAGATCATTAAAAAACCAGAACAAAACAACACAGTGCAATTGCAAGGACCTATCCCTAGATGCAAATATGTTTCAAATTAAAGACTAGAAATGACTGCTACATAAAGAATACTTTGCTGAGTAGAAAATCTGGTAAACATGTCTTTTACAGATCTGTCTATTGCATTGTATTTTAAAGTGGCCAGGTTTCATGCTTTTCATTCACATATTCTTGAAATTGTCTTTCTGACTGTAAGCAGAATTTTTTTTAAATCTTAGACTTGCTTAGACAATTTTTTCTTTCTCTTTTCCAATATTTCCCTTGTTAGTATTAAAACATACAATGTAACATAACTTCCTAACAATACCTTCTACTTTTCCACTGTGATTTCCTGACTTGTCAGAATCTTTCTAGATACGGTTCCTCTAAGAAAGGCTTATAGAAAAAAAAATTGTAACTACTTCAGAATTGACAGGGTTTATATGTATATATTTATGCCTTGTATATATCCTAGGCTCCTGGTCTGCTTGCTTGCCGGTGTGATTGATTGACTGTGTCCTGAAACTTGTTTATAAAAACCGGCAGGCCTCGTATTTGTATAAATCTGCAAGCGCCCAAGGAAAACCCAGCGCCCGGTGATGTCGCCGTTGGCTCTATTCCTGCAGCCTCGGATAGGAGAACTATTGCGGCGCTGCTTGTAGGTAGTGCCGCCGGGGAGCTGCCCTTCCTCCTCCTCCTCCTCGTCCTCCTCCTCGTCCCTGGGCTGCAGCGGAGCCCTCGCAGCCGGAGGGATTTGCACGGTCGGACGCGGCAAAGAGAAGAGGCCCTGGGGGATTGCGAGGGCGACCCAGGAAAATTAATCAGCTTGTCGTTGCTTAGGCTCCGATGAGGCGAGGGGATGGCGGGCAGGGCAGTGAGATGGGTTTTGGTTTTGCTTCTCCTGTTTCAGGAGGATCCCCTGTCCCCCCAGAGTGACAACCGGGTCACTTTACAGCCGCGTCACCTGGAGCAAAAATAAAAGGATAACAATTGTCAGTTTCCTGTAGATTGAAGAAGCTCAGTTCAATGCTTGCTTTATTTTAAAGCCCCGAGCTAAGCCCCGCCCCATCCCGCCCATCTCCACCTGCCAAGGCGCAAGGCCGGGAGGATCCCTGCCCTAAAGCCCCCCCCCAGGGGTCTTTTCCATGTGGATCCCATTATCATCATTTGCTCCTAGTATAAAGGGGATTAAGGCGATTAGAATGAAAATAATTAAATGATTTTTCAGTTCACCCCTTCATGAAAGGGGAAAGAGAGAGAGGGGAGTCTACCTAGAGAAACAGACATAGGGTCTGTGGTTCCCTTTTCAAAGGGGTAGCTTTTAAAGGAACGGAAGGGATGGGGGAACCCTCGCAACTGTCAAGTGTTTGCTAAACCCTAATTAATGCTGGCCAGACGTTCGTTGTAACGTGGCCCTACTGTTTTCAGATGGGTTTTCCAACCTGTAATTGTTAAATCTCAGCATTGAATAATGAAAGCAAAATAAAAACAAAAAATTCTCGGACGCTTTGGGGTTTTGTTGTTGTTTTGGAGGTGGAAAGATGAAAAAAATCTTTTGGGGATGGAGTAGTTTGTTTCTTTGTTGGTTTTTTGTTGGGTTGTTTGGGGTTTTTTTCCCCTGTTACAAGTAAAATTTCTCTATTTCATCATTTGGAATGCAGCCATAATCCCGATGAAAGGATTTAAACATTTAAAAATAACAGACTGGTTTTAATCTGACAAAGATTTTAATCTTTTAATCGTTTTGTCAGCTCTTCTTCTTTTTCAAAGAAAGTGCTCTAACAAAACTGCTTATGTATGTATGCACACAGTCAGACTAAATCTATGTGTTCATTTAGGTATCTTTATGAGTCTATACCTCAATATTTACCGTTCTTATTTGCACGGGTAAAATTTAGAGTTTAAATCCATGTCTGAGAAAAGGCAAAAAACTCAAAGGTTAATTAGTTACAAGTGTCTTTGCTTTCTGCTTTCTTCTTTTTTTATTTTTTCCCAAAGTAACGTTAACATTCCAGAGCATATTAAAATGCATTTGTCCAGCTGGGGAAATTCGCATGAGATACTTTCAAAGACAAAAGGAGAGAGCTTTCCCAAGGGCAGTGGAAGTCGCTCTGATGGTCGCGCCATCGGATTTTCCCAGCTGTGCCTCGGTGCGTGCCAGCCCTGCCGCGGGGGGGTCGGGAGGCAGGACAGGGACTGCCGGCAGCGCTGCCTCGCCACAAAATCCCCCCTCCGCCTTTGCCCGGAGAGGCAAAGTCCCTGCAACCAGCCTGTAAACTTCAAATGGGCAGAGACAGAGACATAACGCACCCCTTCACAGCGGAATAAAAAATAAATAAATTAAAATTTTAACTCCCCTGAAAGGACCGCTGCTGATGGAGGAGGAAGGCGAGCCGGAGACATTCGGAAAATGCGAAGTTTACAGATCTAATGCCTCTGCTACCTGAAGGCACAGCTCCAGAGCGGGTAGTTCCTTTTACTAATTACTTGGCAACAAGCGGATCAAAAAGAAAATCTTGTAGGAACGACTTCAGCATCTGCAGGCGAGAATAACATTCCTGTCCTCCCTGCATACCCGAAAATCCTAACAAAAATATTGTGGATGCTCTGCTCTCGCCGGCTCTAAACACCTCTGCCCACAGGCACCACTGCGGTTTGATTTTAAAGGTTCTTCTACAGCTGGAAAATTGCCCTGCGGGGTGCTGTTATTTTTTAAATAGTAGATCTTTTAGGGTCAAACTTACACTTAAGTATAGACGTTTCTTTGAATCAACGAGGAGGGGAAATCCCGCTTGTTGTCAAAAGTTAATTTTCAGCTATTAGAGAATTTTGTAACTTCAAATATTTTTCTTTCCTCTATAAATATTATTGGCCTGCTTTCATAGTTACTAAAAAATTTATCCAGCAAATCGAAGCCTGAAACCCGGCATTCATTTGGCAGTAACTCCTTTAGTAAATACTTGTTACTACCGCGTAGCGCCCTTTGCGCGCTGGGTCTCGCCTCCAGCCCGGCAGTGTAATTCCTGCCCACCGAAGCGGTCATTAATGCCAAACCTGCGGCTGCGAGGCGCTTCTCAGTTACCAATAAAACCTTTACTGCGACTCGCCTCGAAGCGTCTTTAGAGAGCGCGCTTGTAGGCGCCCGGTGCCTGAGTGCTGTTCTGCCTAATGCCTCGCTTCCTGATCGCATTACTGGCCGCTCCCCCGGTACTATTTATGGGCAATAAAAGCTGTCGCAGGCCCCGGCCCAGCCGGTCTCTCCTCCGATCAGGACGCGGAGCAGGTGACCGAACCTCGCGGTTTTCCTTTTTCCCCTTGGCTTCAGCGCCAAACAGACAATTCCTCCACTTTAATCTCCTGCATTTCTTCGCGGAAGTCACGCATAGAGGCTCGTAAGGGACCCGCCNNTACATATTTTTAAAAATCACACAGACACATACCCAGAGAAAAACTCCCACAACAAAACAAACCGCCAGTCTAAACAAAAAAGTTCAAAACAACAACAATGCACCCCCAACCTACAGAGGCCAACTCTCATTTACCTTTCGTGGCCGGGAAGGTCGCTGTGGTTCTCCTTTCTGGCGGGATGGGGTCTCCTCGGAGATCCCCGTCTCGTCCGCTCCGTCTGTCCCCTAGAAGGACACAAAGCGCGTGTACCCC